>PKMM01007760.1:210649-259867 GCA_002933915.1 Eutrema heterophyllum | reverse complement strand
AGAGAAAACCTCGAAGACTAATTCGGGAAACCGAAAGAGTGATCGCTCCGGTAAGGGACAGTACGTCCACAACTCCGGTTCGACCAGCTTCCGGACCCGAGAAATACAAATGGTAATCTTTTATTATTTACATTGTTTTCTATATTTAATTGTTAAATTATTTATTAATATTTAAATTTATTCGTTTTTTTAGACAAATGAGGCCGGAGGTGTGCATCCGAATCACTTGGAATTGATAAAGGCGTGCCACACGAACAAGACAACCGGGGTTATTCAGGATCCCCTCATGAGGGAGATCTACGAGAACGTGACGAAGAAGAAGGATGAGCTGACCCAGCAGTCACAAGCCGACTCCTCCTCTTCCTTCGAGATGTCGCGGGAAGAGGTCAACCATCTCGTTATCAACGTAAGTTTTTTTTTTGTTTTCATGTAGTTTTACATTATAAAATTATAATGTTCTAATTTATTTTTAATTTCTATAGAAATTTCCCCTTAATAAAAAAGGGCGGCGTCGCGGGGGTTTGGGTAAGGTCCCGGTTATGGAAGCCGGGGCTTCGGATTCTCCTTATTTCTCTGAAGATCTTGTCCACCAGAATGAGGAGCTGAAGTCAAAAGTAGCAGCTTTGGAGGTGGCGAAGGTGGACACCGAAACACACCTTATCGAGGCAAGATCGGAAATCGCTAGCTTGTCGGAATGGATGAAAGCGAAGTTCTCGGATTTCCCGGGCACGGGAAGGGGAAGAAGGGAAACGGGAACCGGATCGGGAATTTAATTTTAATGTTTTTGTAATTTCAAAACAATTATTATATTTTAATTTTAATTTTCATTTTCGAATTATTAATTTAATTTAATTTAAAAACAAAATCATTAATTTAAAGAATTTTAAAAATACTATTTTTTTATTTACTCGTCGGAAATTTGGTCGGAAATTTACTGGTCGGAAATTATCCGGTTCGGAATTGGTCGAAAATTATCCGGTCCGGAATTGGTCGGAAATTTGTCCTTGGAATTAAGTCGGAATATCGTCGGTAATTTCCGACGCTTATTACCATCGGGAATTAGTCAGAATTTTGTCCCGTCGGAAAATCGTCGGGAATTCCCGACTATTAATATTCGTCGGAATTGGGTCGAGAAATATGTTGATCGGAAATTGGTCGGGAATTTCCGACCAATTTCCGACGAATTTTGCTTCCCGACGCTCTAGTTCCGACGGGACGAATTGGTCGGAAATCCGTTTTCCGACGGTTTCCCGACCGATATGGCCGTCGGGAATCAGCTGTTCTCTTGTAGTGTTAGTTACCAACATTCATGAAACTAAACCAAAAACATTCGAAATATTATATCTTTAACGGATCGGTTTATGGCGTCGGGGAGTCCTTGAAAGAAAGCTGGCCAGCCACATTCGGCGTTGAACTTTGTTGTGGATCTATAAAGTGGAGTTTTGCATCCGACGCAGCTGAAGATTCCTTCCTCGAAGAACTTGTCATATTCTCCGGTTCCTGGTTTTCTGAAATATTGTGACAAGAAAACGCAAGAACGTTGAGATGATAATTTTCCCATCGATTCTTCAGACCACAACTGAAATTGGACTTAAACTCGGAGTTGCTTATGTCTTTTAGGATTAAATATGGATTCTCACTACAAGAAAACATGGCTAATCCCTACAGAAATTCATACGAAAATTGTTTCCTAGCTACCACTTCTGTATCAATATTTCCGACGAATTTTCTTACGATATATTTGGTAGGAAATTGCATGTTTTCTTGTAGTGTCTGTTAGGTCTCCTGAACCCAAAGATGCAACCTTGTAACAGCAGTGTCTATATTCAAATATCTGATTGATGAAACGAAATTAAGAACAAGCAATCTCTTCTTGGATGAATCTAAAAAAAAAATAACAAGGTTCTAACATACGCAGTGGCACTATCCTCAAATAGGAAACTGAATCAAAATCTTCCCAGAAATTCATAAAGACTTACTCAGTGCCTTTTTGACGGAGAATCCTAAACTGCTCAGGAGAAAGGATGGCACGCCACTCCACCTCTGTTTTTTGGACCACCGACCCATGACCATGAGCCACCGCCATCACCACCACGGAAGCTAACCGGAAGCTGAGATATTGCGACGGAGGAGGAAAAGGAAACCGAATCGGATGATGTTGACCAGGTTACTTCTTGAACCGTTTGCAGTGTTATTTATACCTTATTTTCAGTCATGTATCTTTTCCTTGCGTTGCGTCTACATTCATTCATATGAATCTATAGGTTGGTGGGGAGGATTAAGTTATATGAATCATGCACGTGATAATATAGAGTTGCTTAATTGTCCCCTAATCTCGTCCCGGTTCGGTTTCCTAAATTCGGCTTCACATGGAAATGCGATGAATATTGACAAACCGGATATTATTCTATAATTTTAAGATTTCATATTCGGATCTAAATACAGTAAAACCTCTATAAATTAATTTTTGATAAATTAATATCTCGAAAAATCAATAATTTTTTTATATTTCAGATTTATTAACCAAATAAAACTTCGATCAATTAATACTTTTATAAATTAATAAAATAATATAGATCCAACATTATTAATTTATATAAGTTATTCAGTTTCAGATCTATGTCTAAACTATAAATCAAATCCATGCCGATCAAACCATACATACACAGTTGTTGTCAAAATGCCCAAGACACTACAAGAAAACAGGGTCTTTTCCGACGGATTTGGACGAAAGTAACATCCGTCGGAAAACAGAACCCGTCGGAAATCTGTCGGACGTTTCCGATGGCTTTCCGAGGACGAGCATCCGTCGGAAATTTATAGACGGATTTCCGACGTCTTTTTGACGGATAATGTAGCCGTTTGAAATAATATAGACGTTACATAGCCGTTTGAATATATCCGTTATTGCTGTCGGAAATCCGTCGGAAATCGCACACAATTTCCCTATAAAAACGTTTCCACCTCTTCTCTCATTCATTACAATTACAAAAAAAAAACTCTCATCTACAACCTTACCAAAATGTCTTCTTTATATCCTTATAATTATTTTCGATCATGGATGGACAAGCCTCATCAAATTCCGGAGACGGGCCTAGTTACGGAAGAATTCAAAGAAGGTATGCAGCAATTCATGGCATTTGCGGGTATGCATAAGAAAGCGAAAAAACGGTAAAATCTACTGCCCTTGTACGAAATATCGGAATCGTAGATTAATCGTGATAGATGAAGTATGGTCACACATGTATTGTCATGGGTTTCTGCCGGGTTACAAGATTTGGTATTATCATGGAGAAAATGATACAATGGTGGATAATTATGCTAGTACTAGTGAACAGTATATTGGGGATAACGCTAACTTAGAAGAACCTGCAATGGAAGTATAAAGTACTATAGGTCATGTTCAGATAGTGAACGATGCATTTCGTGAAAGTATACAATCGGTTGCTGAGTATGGAGATAGAGGAGAAGAACCTAATGCAGAAACTCGAAGATTCTTTGATATGTTAGACGCGGCTAAAAATCCTTTATATGATGGGTGTAGAGGTGGACATTCCCCTTTATCAGCTGCAACTAAGATGATGGGTATAAAGACGCAATTTGAGTGAGGAGTGCGTGAATGCAATCGCTGATTTTATAAAAGACATTTTGCCAGAAGATAATCTTGCACCGGCATCATACTATGAGATACATAAACTTGTTGCTGGGCTAGGATTGCCGTATCAGATGATAGATGTATGCATCGACAACAGTATGATCTACTGGAGAAAGGACGCAGATCATTCGACATGCCGTTTTTGTTGCAAACCTCGGTATAAGGAAACAAGTGGAAGAGTGTTAGTGCCATATAAACGGATGTGGTATTTGCCGTTAACAAAGAGATTGAAGAGGTTATATCAGTCAGAGCGCACATCGGGAGTAATGAGATGGCATGTAGAGCATACAACGGATGGAGAAATCGGTCATCCGTCAGACGCATGAGCATGGAAACATTTTCAATCAATGTATCCCAGTTTTGCGTATGAGGCGAGGAACGTATACCTTGGATTATGTACCGATGGTTTCAACCCTTTTGGGAAGCACGGCAAACAATATTCTTTGTGGCAAGTAATTGTAACACCTTACAATTTGCCGCCATCTTTGTGCATGAGACGAGAGTTCTTGTTCCTTAGCATTCTCGTTCCTAGACCAGAGCATCCGAAGAGAGCACTCGATGTGTTTTTGCAGCCATTGATTTATGAGCTGCAAATGTTATGGGAGCATGGAGTTGAGGCGTTTTATGTTTCTTGTCAGCAAAATTTCGTCATGCGGTCAGTACTTATGTGGACTATTAGCGATTTTCCAGCATATGACATGTTATCAGGATGGACAACGCACAAAAGTTTATCGTGTCCGTACTGTCAAGATAACACATATGCGTTCCAATTGAAGCACATACGTTGCTCAGAGCCGAATTAGGATCGAGGAAATTGTCTAGCAGCCCAACCGGGACCATTGCATCCATCTCGACCCAAAGTTCGAGGACGAGACTTAGTAAGTTAATTTTGATTATTATTTCAATTTAAAAACGATTTTGAATGTTAATGTACTTATTCCTTTTTTTTTTAATATTTTCAGGTTTAAGTTGTTGTCTGAGATCACAAAGTCGATATTGCGGATGTTCCACAATTTGTTTGCAATTTGTTGGAAAAACCGCACGAGAAGTACTCGGACATGCTTACCGACGAGAAGGACGTGTGACACCAGACTTTCGCGGTAAGTAATTTTTTCATTTTTCTTCTTTTTTCAGTTCATTTTGTCAATTTTAATTTCAAAAATTAACATTATGTTTTTTTTATGTAGCAAGAGTTCACGTGGCACCATACGATGAAGTGATTGGAACTTTCGATCAGTATGCCGCACGTCAGTACTCGAAACACATGTACGAGTGGAAGCAGAAGTCGTTGCAGAAGAAAGACAAGCCGAAGGACCTTGAGGACGACGTTTGGAAGGGCTTCTGCGAGTACTGGAGTAAGCATGTGACGAAGACGCTCTCTGAAAAACAGTCGAAGAACCGGATGAGCGAGCGAGGAGGGAAGGGGGTCTACATTCACAACGGGGGCGCAAAGACCGTCGAACGCGAGACGATGGAAATGGTAAGTTTAATTTCCATTTTTAATTACTAATTTTGTTTTTTATTATTATTTTACTTAACAAAATTTCATAGGCGAATGCAGAAGGTAAAGCTCATAACTACCTTAAAGTCATCGAGAAGAGGCACACCAACAAAAAAACTGGTGTGATCCAGGACTTGGGGATGCGTGAGCTTGTAGAGACCTGCAAGAAGAAGGTGGAACGTGAAGTTTCAATGTCGCAGCTCATTCTCGAAGGATCGTCGTCCTCAAACGAGTTATCCCGGGAAAAGATCAACGAGATTGTTGTTGCTGTAAGTTTTGATTTCTTTTCATTAATTTTTTTTATTTCGTTATTTCATTAATAATATTTAAAAACTTTTGTAGGAAACTCGACACGTCAAAGGTCGATTCGCTGGGTTAGGCGGACTTCCGACCCATGAATCTTCTTCCTCGGTGCCTCGGTATGTTTCAAAGTACAAAAAAGAAATCGAGAGGCTCCACCAAACGGTGAAAGACCGTGACGCAAAGGTCGAGGAGTTGGAGTCCGCACACAACTCAACCCGTCAGGAGCTCACCACTTTGCATGCGACCATGAAGGCGGCCTTACCCATCTCTTTCCCGAATAAATTTTATGTTTTTTGTTTATAACATTTTTTTTTGGTAAGAATTTTTAATTAATTTTTTTATATTTATAAATTATTTAAATAATTAGAAAAAATCAAAATTTTGAATTATTTAATTAATTTATTAATTATTATAAAAAATACAAATTATAGATTTTCGTCGGAAATCCGTCGGAATACACTCTGTCGGAAAGTCGTCGGAAATGATTTCGACGGATTGCCAACAGAATATTCCGACAAAGATTTGTCGGAATTCAAGCCCGTCAGAATTCTGTCGGAAATATTTCCGACGGCTTTCCGACAACGTTCCAACGCTTAGTTCCGATCAAACATCCGTCGGAAATACGGCCGTCGGTAATCCGTCGGAAATACGGCCGTCGGTAATCTGTAGGAAATATTCCGACCAGTTTCTGACGGATTTCCGATGGAAATCAATTTCCGACGAGCTAGAACCGACGGCCTTTTTCCCGTCGGAAATGGTTTTTTCCGACGGATTTCCGACGGGAACTGCCGTCGGAAATTGCATGTTTTCTTGTAGTGAGGTGATGATGTATATGATTGTGGTGGTACAAGGTAACAACAGAAACCACCACAATAGTCTTATACAAACACCTGCATGATGCGTATTCTGTCTTTCTTTCACTCACTTGAGAGTGAAAAAACCAGAGAAATAAACTATAATATGTTCGCCAAGATTTCTTTTTACAAGGAAGGCTTTGCGGGTGTGAACTTAAGCGAAACGCTGTTAACGCAATGGCGTTCATCGGTTGGAGTACCGAAAACTTCTCCTTTGAAAACATGACCAAGGTGACCACCACATGTTGCACAGTTGAAATCCAAAGTTTTTTGTTTTGATAACGAACAACTCAAAGTTTCTCAAACACACAAGGAATAGAATGATTGTCAAGCGTCACTTCATTTCATTTTATTTTATCCTTGAGAAATCTTCAATGAAGACATTTTATGCCAAAAGGGACGCTAGAGGGTGATTGTTACTTGGACATAAGTTGTCGTCCTTCTTTTGAAGTGTCGCTCGCTGCACCTGAGAATCTCAGTGTCATCCATCTTCTGAAGTTTCCGAGTGGTGGTTTTTGGGTTTAGGGTATAAAACCTGCGGTTTCTTTTGTTCTCCGTCACCAAATGACCGACTCCTCCGTCGTCGAGACTGTAACCACCAAATCAGTGTGATTTTGAAATCAAAACCTAGGTGAACCGGTTCAAAGAAGTCTCAGATTCCACTAAACCAATAGGTCAACTCCTTTGACCTCAAATTACCTTATGTAAGCACGATATTTGGGAGACAAAAAAGACCGGTAAAGATTTATATTTTTGGGCTGTGTGCTATTGTTTCCATAGGGCATAGGGTAGACCCATTTGGAATTCAAGTCTCGGATCCATCTGTTAGAACTGCAAAAAACCAGATAGGAAATGCGATATAAAAGTCGTATAAACGAGAGAAATGAAACAATAAGAAGTGAAATAAAATTAAGGAAAGTGTAAAAACGAGACCTTGAAAAAAAGTTTTTAAGAAAACGAACGCATATGCGAGATTTGATCTCTTTCCTTAACTCAATAAATCGTTCGTATTATGTGACGGTATGAAGCGACGTTTGAATCACAAGATACAACGCATTTGAATGATTTTAATTAACTATGATCAATAACGAGGACTATAATACAAAATACAATTTTTTTTAAAGTTAAATTTGAAGTATCACTAATGGAGAGAAAACACCTTAAAATTTAAATTTGCTAGAATTTCAAATATAAAGTATCTTTTGGAAATGCTCTTAAAAACCTAAAATACTTGAACTAAGTTTTGTTTTTTTGAAATTTTTTATTTTTTTTTGAGAAAGAAGAACCAAGTTTTTGTTAATTTTATTTTTTAATAAAATGCGTTCTAAAAAAATCGAATTTTAAACTTGGTATAAAAACATTTAACCATGACCACTAGAGTAAAAAAAGTAAAAAGTTTTCACTATAGGAAAACTACTTTCGTGATAAAATATACTCCATCTGTTTCTAATTGTTAGATATTTTAAAAAAAATACACATATTAAAAAAACAAATTAAATATGGTTATTAAATGTATCATTTTTTGTGATTAACAATTTTTTATAACTCTAAACCAATAACATTTCAATAAAGACAATTAATTTTTTTGAAATTTACAATTTATCATCATTAACTAATAAAAAATGCATAGAAAACTTAAAAAGTTTATCTTTTTGAAACAAATTTTTTTTCTAAAACATTCAACAATTAGAAACCGAGGGAGTATATTTTTTTTTAAAAACAAAAAACGAAAATTCTTCCTAGAATTTGAAAACAAATAAGGCCATATAATAAAAAGCCCATCGAGGATCCATCCAAGTTAAGCCCCCTTCTGGAAACTTCTACTGGTTTTCTCCATCGTCTCCACCATTCTCTTATCTTCTTCTATGTATCTTCCTCCGCCTTACCTACCCTAGGGTTCATCTTCAAAACCTCATTCTCATTTCTCCCTCTCTCCACTTACATCGTTGCCTTTGCTTCTCTCGTGCTTCTTTCATCATTATTGTCTACTATTAAGCTTGAAAATGGCTTCATCCGCCGCCCAAATTCACGTTCTCGGCGGGATTGGATTCGCTACTTCTTCTTCCAAGAGGAATCTCAATGGTAAAGGTAGCTTCATGCCAAGAAGCGCCTTCTTCGGCACAAGAACCGGCCCTTTCTCCACCCCAACTTCTGCCTTCCTCAGAATGAATAGCAGAAACGGGTCTAGGTACGCAGCAGGTCCGGTGCGGGTGGTTAACGAGAAGGTCGTTGGAATCGATTTGGGTACGACTAACTCCGCCGTAGCTGCCATGGAAGGAGGCAAGCCTACGATTGTGACGAACGCTGAGGGTCAGAGGACGACTCCGTCTGTGGTGGCATACACGAAGAGCGGTGACCGGCTTGTCGGGCAGATTGCGAAGCGGCAAGCCGTCGTTAATCCTGAGAACACTTTCTTCTCAGTGAAGAGGTTTATTGGTAGGAGGATGAACGAGGTAGATGAGGAGGCTAAGCAGGTTTCCTACAGAGTTGTTAGGGATGACAACGGAAATGTCAAGCTGGAGTGTCCTGCCATTGGCAAACAATTTGCTGCTGAGGAAATTTCAGCTCAGGTATTCAAGTTTAGCTGTTTTGAGCTTCGTATAAGCTCAATTTGTGGGTGATGAATGTGCGGTTCTTATCTGTAAGTGTAGTGATTTCCTGAACTAAATTAAGGATTTTTCTTCACTCTGAAATTAAGGTTCTGAAATTTTAGTCTCTCACTTTCTGTTTGATGGTATCTGCACTTTCTTTGGAATTCTTGCGTTTGTCATCTTCAGCTTGTCATTCTGGTGTTTCCGGTTGAGAGTTAATCGTGTTTGTGGTCGTCATTATATTCAGTTGATCGTTTTTTTTTTTTTTGTTGAATTCTCTTGGGGGGCTTTGCTGTGGAGGGTCTCTTTCTTATGGGTTTGTCTTTGGTGTAGGTTTTGAGGAAACTCGTGGATGATGCCTCAAGATTCTTGAACGAAAAAGTAACCAAGGCTGTCGTCACTGTGCCTGCTTACTTCAACGACTCACAGAGGACAGCCACAAAAGATGCTGGTCGCATTGCTGGGCTGGAAGTTCTTCGTATTATCAATGAGCCCACGGCTGCTTCATTGGCTTATGGGTTTGAGAGAAAAAGCAATGAAACAATTCTAGTCTTTGATCTTGGTGGTGGTACCTTTGATGTCTCAGGTACTTGACAATAAATTTTTGCCAAAATGCTCTATATATCTTCTTGGGAATGTTGTTTTTTTTTGGGCTTCTACCATCAAAAAGGTGTATTAGCACCTTGTAATATGCGTTCTGTTATGTTTCTTATTATGCAGTGCTTGAGGTTGGTGATGGTGTGTTTGAAGTGCTTTCCACTTCTGGAGACACACATTTGGGTGGAGATGACTTTGACAAGGTTAGTCAAATGCAGACATTAATTGTAAAGTCGTTTGTCAAAGAGCTTTGAATCTGTTTACTCTCTCTTCTGTGCTTTACTTGACAGATTTTGCAATGCAGAGAGTTGTTGATTGGCTCGCTTCGAATTTCAAGAAAGACGAAGGCATAGATCTTTTGAAAGACAAGCAAGCACTTCAGAGGTTAACAGAGGCAGCAGAAAAAGCTAAAATTGAGCTTTCCTCCCTGACTCAGACAAATATGAGGTACAATTAATTTTCTCGCCCAAATTTTTGACTTAATACTTTCACAAGTATATGGTTCTGATTGGTATGAATTCTGTGCTCAGCTTGCCATTTATCACGGCCACAGCTGATGGACCTAAACACATAGAAACCACCCTCACCCGTGCCAAGTTCGAAGAATTGTGTTCAGATTTACTTGACAGGTATTTTTTGTTACAGTTCTTATGGCTGATATTTATAGCCCGAGAAGTAATCATGGAGGCTCAAGATTCTTTTCCATGTATCTGTCTCATAGGTGTAAGACTCCCGTTGAGAATTCCCTGAGAGATGCAAAGCTCAGCTTCAAAGATATTGATGAAGTGATCCTTGTTGGTGGATCCACACGTATTCCTGCTGTTCAGGAAGTCGTCAGGAAGCTGACTGGGAAAGAACCTAACGTCACAGTAAATCCCGATGAAGTTGTAGCTCTAGGTGCTGCAGTCCAGGTTTATTCTCGTGAACTTTTAATTTTCACCGTATTTAGGTCTCCATTATTTCACACAATTTCTGTGCAAACCTCAGAAAAAAATTCAAAAACTAATTTACATTTTTGAAATAGAAAGCATTCAGTGATTAATAAAATACTTTGGGAAATGCAAATGTGTACGCCAAACACAAACGGAAGGTTCTGTTTGCGTTTATAGTTAACAAGGAAAATTGCTTTTTTTTTGTTTTTTTTTGGAGGAAGGAAACTTGCTTATTAATATGCAAACTCTATCAAACAGTCAAGGTCTTAGTCATGCTCTTGATAATTTTCTGGCAAAGATGTTTTGTTTCGGTGCAGTGAGTTCTCATCAAGTGCCATTTTATTTTGATTCCAGGCTGGTGTTCTGGCTGGAGATGTGAGTGACATTGTCCTTCTTGACGTGACACCGCTTTCGATTGGTTTGGAGACTCTTGGTGGTGTTATGACTAAGATTATTCCAAGGAACTCTACTCTGCCTACTTCCAAGTCAGAAGTCTTTTCGACTGCTGCTGATGGACAGACAAGTGTTGAGATTAATGTGCTGCAGGGGGAGAGGGAGTTTGTCCGGGATAACAAGTCTCTTGGCAGCTTCCGTCTAGATGGTATCCCACCGGCACCACGTGGAGTTCCACAGATCGAAGTCAAATTTGACATTGATGCGAATGGAATCCTATCTGTCAGTGCTAGTGACAAAGGCACCGGAAAGAAACAAGACATCACCATTACTGGTGCCAGTACATTGCCCAAGGATGAGGTGCGTACAATTTACAAAACCCAACCACATTGCTTCAATTATCAACATGTTTTTTGACAGTTCCATCGTCAAGGTTTAGCCATCTTCTACTGATTATGTATATTTTACGTTAATTGGAAGCATTGGTTGATATGTCCATGATCGATCATAGGGCCTTTGTAAGGAGTAGTTGTTTTTTCGCTAATATTTCTATACATGGTAACAAAAGCGGGGGTGTGAATGAACGTTACAGGTAGAGAAAATGGTCCAAGAAGCAGAAAGGTTTGCCAAGGATGACAAGGAGAAGAGAGACGCAATTGACACAAAGAACCAAGCAGATTCGGTGGTGTACCAGACAGAGAAGCAACTTAAAGAACTTGGAGAGAAAATCCCAGGTGAAGTGAAAGAGAAGGTGGAGGCTAAGCTACAGGAGCTGAAAGACAAGATAGGAAGCGGATCAACCCAAGAAATCAAAGATACAATGGCTGCTCTTAACCAAGAAGTGATGCAGATTGGCCAGTCTTTGTACAACCAGCCTGGAGCAGGAGCTGCAGGTCCAGGTCCAGGTCCTTCCCCTGGAGGTGAAGGTGCTTCATCAACAGATTCATCGTCAAGCAAAGGTGGTGATGATGTGATCGATGCCGACTTCACAGACAGCAAATGAGAGAACGAACTATAGGACGGCTTTGAATTGAATACGTACATCCGATGCATTGAGTGTGTAAAAAACTCATGATTTTTGTAGGTTGGATATTATGGGTTGAGTTGAGACACGCTGCAATGCTTGTTAAGATCATTGATTTGCCGTTAGAAGGAAGGAGTGTTGTTACAGACGATATTTTCGATACATAATAAGAAGCAATGTTGCAGTCTTTACCCTCACACAGTACTTCAATGAAGAGACGCAATGCAGAAATTCTAGAGAAATGATTAATTCTTCTTCTTCTTCTTTTCCATTTACTGATTCTAGTGCATCGGTGAGGCTGAGAGTACAAAAGTTAGCGTCTCAACTCTGAGACGACAAAGACATCTAAGGTGCTTAATCAGCCAGATTCGTCGTCAAGAAAAGGTGGAGATAATGTGAATAACAACTATCCGGTTTCAGATCTGTGTCTAAACTATAAATCAAATCCATTCCGATCAAACAATACAGACACAGTTGTTGTCAAAATGCCCAAAGTGATGATGTATATGATTGTGGGGGTACAAGGTAACAACAGAAACCACCACAATAGTCTTATACAAACACCTACATGATTCTTATTCTGTCTTTCTTGCAGTCACTTGAGAGTGAAAAAACCAGAGAAATAAACTATAATCTGCTTGCCAAGATTTCTTTTTTACAAGGAAGGCTTTGCGGGTGTGAACTTAAGCGAAACGCTGTTAACGCAATGGCGTTCATCGGTTGGAGTACCGAAACCTTCTCCTTTGAAAACATGACCAAGGTGACCACCACATGTTGCACAGTTAATCTCTGTTCTTCTCCCATCTGGGTCCGACTGGTATAATAAGAGAGAGCATGTCAGCAAAACAGAAGTGTTTACTTTTTTGGTTATCAATTTCATGAAAAGGGTGTGCGTGTTTTGAGAGTTTCTTACGGTTCGGGTTATGGCACCGGGGATTCCATCAAAGAACGCTGGCCAGCCACAGCCGGCGTTGAACTTTGTGGTGGATTTATAAAGAGGAGTTTTGCATCCTACACAACCGTAAATTCCTTCTTTGTTGAAGTCGACATATTCTCCAGTTCCCGGATATCTGAAACCAACAAAACGCAAACCCGCAAGAACACGAGGATTATATATCCATTAACTCCTAAAAAAGGACTTAAAACTTTTCTAGTAGTGTAGCCGAATTCTCCTATTCAGTATGATATTCAAATACTAGAAAGACTGAAACTCCAAGACAAAGCACAACATTTTCATGGTCATACAGAAAAATCCATTCTTAGACATATAGGAACTGAGAAAATTAACCAGACAGAGCAACAAAGTTCTAAATCCGAGCTCTCGTAGGTGAAAGAGACTCGGATCATATCTGTGATCACAAGCTCTAATCTGGAGTTTAAAAAATAATTAAAGATGGTATACTTTCATGGAAGCTGCTAGCTCGAATCACTCAAAAAGAAATGAATATTTCTTAATAATCATCATGTCCAACAATTTCGAAAAAAGCGTACATGTTTTCCTTTGAAATTTTTGATTCGAGAATCACAAACTATGAAATAAAACCCTAATCACAAAATATCCTGGACCTGGACAAGGAAATTGTTCTAAAAATTCCCAAAATTTCCTAAGCTTTTAAGCAATCGCCGGGGAAAGGGAATAAGAAGGAAGAAAGGCTTACTCAGTGCCTTTCTGCCGGAGAATCCGAAACTGCTCAGGAGAAAGAACCGCACGCCACTCCTCATCTCCTTTCTGGACCGATCCCGGAGCCGCCATGGTCACCGTAGAAGCTACGACGGGAGGTAAATCGAATCGATTGATGGTAGAAAGAAGAATGTTGCGTAAGAGCAGAGATAGGATTATTGACTTCATAATCTGTTGAATGTCCCCATTTGCTTGTTAATCTACTTAATTACCCCTGTTTTACATAGTTAATTACCTTAACACCCCTACGCCTCAAAACGAAGAAGCAATTCTGGGTTTTGTCGAGGTTTATAAAAATCTTCTTCTTCTTCTTCTTCTTCTTCTTCTTCTTCTTCTAAATCTCACTTGAAATACGAACATGGTTGTCTCAAAGGCTAACAAAAGCTTATTAAGCTCTGTCTTCATCTCCCGGATTCGAAACTCCGGCGAATCTTCAATTGCTTCCAAGGAAAGAGACATCGCCGCAACTTCTCAAGCAGTCAAAGAGCTCCTCAGGTCCAAAAACTCCTCGTCTGGTACCGGACAAGGTTAGGTTTATATCTATCTCCAATCGAACCATTTCAATTTGAATCCCCCCCCACTCGATTGGAGAATTTTGTAAATTTGATACTCTTTTTATCTGGGTAATGTTTAGAATCCGATTGATTTTGCGAATGTTTTCAAAATCTTGTGTGTAGATCTTGAGGAAGCGAAATTACCGGATCAAGTATCGAATTTGTTACATGGTATTTTGTCTTCCTTCTTCTTCAACCAACTCTCAAATGACTATTAGATTAATGACCTCACTTCATTCATAATTCAACCACATTTCAGTAACCACTACCGAGAAAAGCTCTTCGGAGACGAACGTACTGAAGATACCAAGTTTTAACACTAAGATCCCCTTTGATATTTCGTTAAGATCGAAAGAGTTGTCCCGTGAAAGGAAAGAGAGACGTGTTTACAAGAAGAACGGTCTGTCACGGCGTTTCACAAAGATTTTTAGAGACTCTGCTCAGAAACTAGGCACCGAGGCTATGTTTGGTGCTTTCCACAGGGTGTCGAAAGAGATGAGTGTAACGGAATACAATGCAATGACTGGAGTTTACTTAGAGCTCGCTGAGAAAAGCCATGATCTAGGATATGCTCTTGACCACATCGACAAGGCTTTTGAGGTTTTGAAATCCATGAGAGATCGCGGATTCCCAATCGAAGAAAGAGTTTACGGCCCTCTTCTTGATTACTTAATTGATATGGATATGGTGGAGGAGTTTCATAGTTTCAAAGATGTCATTAGCGAGGCGAGTCCTGGTTCGGTTGAGAGACTTGGTTACTATGAAATGCTTCTTTGGATCCAACTTGGCGACGGAGAGAAAATTGAGGAACTTTGTGGTACAATTGATGGTAATGGAGACAGTTTAGCATTATTACAAGGTAAGCACTATTCAATTTGAGGACTCTGTATTTTGTTTGCTTTCTTACTCCGAAAAAAATTAACCTTTTTGATCCTTAAAACAGAAAATTATTTGCTTGCACTATGTAAGAAAGACCAAAGGGATCATCTTCAGAGGCTCTTAGAAATTGTGGACATTACAAAAGTTCATTCGTCGGACCTACTGGCAAACATATTTGGATACCTTGGGAAGTTTTCAATGGATTCTGTTGCGATGAAATTCCTCTGGAAACTAAGAGAAAGTGGTAAGGGTGCATTTGGCATAAACCAAAAAAATTTCTCGACGTTGACTCATGTTCATGTCTCTAGCAAATCATTGTTATAGCATGTGTAATATTTTTTTCATTAACATGTGCAGATGAAGAAGTGAAGAAGGTTTCAGATCTCATTTCTATATATTCAACTTGCACCCCAAATCCTACGGTAAAGGGACTTCTCATGAGTATTACTGGGAAATTAGTGTTTTAAAGTCTTTGTTTAGATAACCAATGCCTCCTAATTGTCCATGTTTTCACTGATTTTCTACAATTAAAGGTTGAGGATACCATCTTGAAGTTCAACAAGATGCATGAAGAACTCGATGTTATGCCTTCATCTACATCGTACGAAAAGCTTGTTAAGTATAGCTGTGACTCGAATGAGGTATTTGTTATGCTTATTGTATATTTATTTTACTTTATTTTCTGGTTCTTTCCCTAATAGTTGATTCCCTCCGTGCCATAGGTGGTCATTGCTCTTGATGTTGTTGAAAAAATGGGTGAAGCAGGTCTGATAATATCCGCAGATATTCTACATTCATTGTTACATGCCATTGATGAAGTTCTTGAGTTTAATTTGGTACGCATTCATATTTAGCTTGAATCTATATACGGCAAGCTACTGAGAAAATAAGGTCATATTCCTCTCAAATTTTTTCTTGACTCTAACTTCATCATCTTTTTACATCACATAGAACAGCTAAAACAGCGGTTCATTGATTGCTATTGAGAGATCACCATAATCGTCTTCCTCATACATTTGCTCATATTTTAAAACGGAGTTTCGGAGTGTCCTCATACTCTTACTGTTTCAGGTGCGAAGAATCCATTCAATTATGTGCACAAAGAGTGTGAAACCAAGTAGTGAGAACTTCCGGAGCATGATACGTTTGTGCACAAGAATCAAAGATGTAAGTTCCTTTCTAATTATTTCAGCTTGAGTATATCTTCAAACCCTATATTACAAATGTGGATATGGTTGTGCTGTTTCTTACAGTTTCTACTTTCTGCTTTGTTTGCTTTTCTAAACATATAATTTTGCTTTAAATTTGTTGGTGTTATGTGCAGTTTGAAGGTGCATATAATATGCTTGGTAATTTGAAGAACTTTAACTTGGAACCAAACTCTAGCATGTTCAATTGTATTTTGGCTGGATATTTTCGGGAGGTAATATCTTAAGCTCCTATTTCATGTTTACAAATTCTGATCTGATGGATTGTCCATGTTTTGTGAGCTCCCAATGTATTTTAAATCGTTTTCAGCTGATGTTTTCTGTATGTTTTCGAAGAAAAATGTGTTTTGCGCATTGATGGTCGTCAAGCAAATGAAGGAAGCTGGCGTTAAACCTGATTCCATAACTTTTGGCTATCTAATAAACAATTGTAATCGGGAGGACGCTATTACTAAGGTAATTTTCAGATCTTTTTGTCTACTTGTTTTTCTTAACTTGGAGTCGTGTGTGAATGCGAAATATATTTGTGTCTTTTATAAGTACTACGAGGAGATGAAGCAAGCAGGAGTTCAAGCTACTAAGCGAATTTACATGTCCCTAATAGATGCATATGCAGCATCTGGGCAGTTTGAGAAGGCAAAACAGGTAAGCATGCAAACTCTTTATTTGTTTGTAAGATTTTGAAAGCAGAATCTCTTATAGTAATTAGAGTAAGAGCACAAATTTTAATCTACCTTAGGTGCTCTTGGACCCAGATGTTCCGGCTAGAAACCAAAATGAGCTGAAAAGTGTGCTTATTTCGGCTCTTGCATCACATGGAAAAAGGGCAGATGCCTTGAGTATATATGAAGAAATGAAGAAAAACAAATGTCAAGTAGACCCAAAATCGATTATATCTCTCATAGTAAGTACACTTCCATAACACTTTTTAATTAATATCATATATTGACTGATTGATAATCAGTGATATGGCTATCTCTGTAGGAATACTCTGATTCAACGGGAGAGTTAAATACACTGGTTCAACTGGCTGATGACCTACAAGATGATAATAGTTGGATAGACGGTTTCTTCAGAATGATCTTGTTCGCTGTCCGCAATAGAAAGTCGAGGTACAGTAAATCACCCATGATCTATAATCGGTTCTTGTTTACCATATTNAAGGCAAAACAGGTAAGCATGCAAACTCTTTATTTGTTTGTAAGATTTTGAAAGCAGAATCTCTTATAGTAATTAGAGTAAGAGCACAAATTTTAATCTACCTTAGGTGCTCTTGGACCCAGATGTTCCGGCTAGAAACCAAAATGAGCTGAAAAGTGTGCTTATTTCGGCTCTTGCATCACATGGAAAAAGGGCAGATGCCTTGAGTATATATGAAGAAATGAAGAAAAACAAATGTCAAGTAGACCCAAAATCGATTATATCTCTCATAGTAAGTACACTTCCATAACACTTTTTAATTAATATCATATATTGACTGATTGATAATCAGTGATCTCTGTAGGAATACTCTGATTCAACGGGAGAGTTAAATACACTGGTTCAACTGGCTGATGACCTACAAGATGATAATAGTTGGATAGACGGTTTCGTCAGAATGATCTTGTTCGCTGTCCGCAATAGAAAGTCAAGGTACAGTAAATCACCCATGATCTATAATCGGTTCTTGTTTACCATATTGTTGAATGTCTCATTCTTGATTTGCTCTTTTTGTTCTATAGCAATATTCTTGATTTGCTGAGGCGGAACAAGGTCCGATTGTCCAAGAAAGACATCCCTGTGGAAAATCATTTCGACGAGGTTTGATTCTGTTTCTCTCTTGGGTTTCTGGAAAATTTGTTCATTTAGTCATCTAAGATAACATCGAGATGTCGCCGGGTATGTGCAAAATTCACATTCCGTGTTCTTCGGTCATTGCGGGATTCAAAGAAGAGATCTTACTTCTAAAGAGTCAAGGAAATTTTTTTTGGGTTAACGATGAAGTTTGAAGTAAATCACTAAGCAAAAACATTTAGTTAGAATAACGATCAAGCTTGAGACTGCAGCTAGTAGCTACCTTCTCTTTTACTGAATTAGTCTTCAGCTCTTTAAGCCTCTCAGTGATTTGCTGTTTTGGATCAGATGTTTTGGGCAATCGCAGAGACAGAGGCAACCGAAGTGAAGCTAGGGATGGAGTTGCTAAGATTTATGAAAGAGGACCTTGGGCTTGTTCCTTCTAGAAAATGTCTAGATTTTCTTTTACATGCTTGTGTTAATGCCAAGGATATGGAGAACGGTTTATCGGTATGGAAAGAGTACCAATCTGCAGGACTTCCTTGCAACGTCCTAAGCTTTCTGAGGCAAGGCACTCTTTCTCTCCTTTTTGCAAATATGCACGTTTAGATTCGTATTTAATCTGACCCAAAAGAAGAAGAAAAAATGATTCGCATTCTCTTTGCTCACAAACTAAAAAAGAAACAGTAGAGGATTTGTATAGAAATTTCAGAACACAACAGTCATATACTTACTACCCATTAGCACAAAAGAGTTCTGAGCTTAGCAAAATGTTCCAAGTTGTTGGGATTAACGTTTCAGTTTACAGGTTGCGTTAGTTTCAAAAGAATGTAGTTGATAGATCCTCCTTTTCAATGGTTATGGTTTATGGCTTGGCAGGATGTATCAGGTTCTACTGTCTGCAGGGGATTTGGAAGGTGCCAAGGCATTGGTTTCAAAAATTCCAAAAGATGATAAAGATGTGCAACATATCATCAAAGAAAGCCAGATTGTATATTCTCAACTCCCCGAAAAGAAGAAACCGAAAAAGAAAATGATTGTTTCCCAAACAAAGTAGGGAAAGATTGGTTGGGTACATCCCCCTTTGGTGTGATTTTGTACAGAAGATCTCATATTTCATTCTCACATGACTGGCTAAAGTTTCCTTTTCATCCTAAAGCTTCTTGTAACATGCAGACAAAAGATTGCTGGACCCTCCACAAGTCTTGACAGGTGAGAGGAAAAGGGTTAAGAGCTATGACTAATTTGCAGCCACACAGGATTAAGCTCGACTCTACTGTTGTTTATTCTTGAGGTGATTGCTGTTGGTTGATTACTAAGGTCTGCTCGGTTCCTAAACCGTTGATCTCTGCAAATGCTTGAATCCAGTCAAATTCCGGTTTTGGGTCCCAGTTTATGGATTGACCATTTCTCTTCAGCAACTTGGCCCGAATGTGACAGATACATGAGATCATAGACCAACCTGACCGTGGGAACAGACATGGAGGGTCAATCATGGATTCTTCGAGATTGTAATCGGACATGCAATAGAAGTGTAACATTACAATTATGGTTTTGTTGTTGTGAGCTAACTAACATTCTTGTAATTGCTTTTCGATGAACCAAATCAGAACTTCTTTTACTTTTGAACCTAAAACATAATTATTGCTGAACCAAATCATATAGTTTCTGAATCAGCTTGACATACAAGGTTAAGCATTTCATTCGGGTTTCTTCATGTTCAGGCAATTGTCTGCTGCTTGTCCAAATAGCTCTTGGACTTGCTTTAGCTCCGTCTCTGTCAAAAAACAAGGTGACACCACTTAAGACCTGTTCAACGTCAGAAGCACTATTTGCAAGAGAATGAAAGAAAGCGAAAATATCCAATACTAGAACTACTAAAGAAAGCCCCCTGCAATGTTTAGATAAATATCTAACCCTAGCAGCAAGAAAGTAAACACATTGAACATTGAAATCGTTGATTGCATAATGGATCTGCTAAACCCTAAAGTGTTAAAGTGAGATTATAAGAGCAAAGTTGGCCACAAAATTTTACCTGCAGCCTCTAATTGCTTTTGGAGTTCTTGGCCTATAAGATCGTTTTCCACCTGGAGAAGAACGGTAGAGAATGAAACAGGAAAAGCCGTTACATGACTAGAAATACCGGATTTCAAGGATTATCGAAACCAGGAAATCAAATTATTAGTGACTTATTTACCTGGAGTTGTGCAATTCTTTTCAGCTGAGCTTCTTCACCTCCTTCTGATAAGGGAAGTGCTGCAACCAAAGCATCAAACTTCACCAGAAAAAAAGTACCACATCAAGACTCAAAATGGCAGAATGAGAAATGATCAGATCAGTATCAGATATAAGTATCTTTGCACTCTTTAATTAGCACTTTCCGGCACCAAGA
Organism: Eutrema heterophyllum; assembly: GCA_002933915.1. NCBI lineage: Eukaryota > Viridiplantae > Streptophyta > Magnoliopsida > Brassicales > Brassicaceae > Eutrema > Eutrema heterophyllum. The sequence goes on along the minus strand of PKMM01007760.1, from coordinate 239,530 downwards.
TCCATACGTCTCAAAAAACCAGAAAAGGGATTTCAAAAGTTCACGAAATTATTGAGGTCAAGATGACCCAGATATTAAATTATACATTGCTCTATGGTGCATAATATGCATATATAGATGAAAAGAAATAACCTGTTTAGCAGCCTTAACTAAATCAGCACTGAGCTGCTTAGGTTGCTCAGGAAAAGCGGTAGCATCATCAGTAGCCGTAGTTGTAGCGGGTGGTTCAGGATAATTAGGTGAAAGCTGGACCGGAGGTGCATCCCTTTGCAGCGTCCCAAAAGCATTGAAAGTGATTGCAGCAATCGAATTCACTTGTTCTTGCAACTGTGAGATTATATCCATCTTCTAAAACCTTTAAGGACAAGAGCATGAACAAACAAGTATTAAACTTCACAGTAAATGGCACAAAATTGGTAGTCAAAATTCTTAAACTATTACATCAAGATTCTCAACATGATTTTCCGACCAAAACAAACTGCTACAGTCCAATTTTCACAGATTGGTCCTTTCAAACTCTCTCATCTCTCAAGAAAGCTTAATACTTACTTACACGTTAAGAAAACTCAGAAGAAATCTAGAATGAATCCACCAAGATAAAGTTTAAAACAGTTGATTTTCCAGCTAAATCCATTATCCTTGTAGAGTTCGTTGCGAAGATAAAAAAATAAAAAAATGGCGATTTCTCAGGGGAAGAACTTGCCCTCCGATTTCTCAGCGGTGATCGAGATTCTTCCTTCTCCGATTACTTCACTCTGATCCAAACTCACCGATCTCTTCATTAAACCCTTGTTTGGTCGACAATTGCTATGTGTAAGCAACTGTTTTTGGGCCACCTTGGGCTATTATAATTTCAACGTGTGGGCTACTTAGTATGGTTTCAGATTGGGTTCTTTAGAATGTGTTTTGGGTTTCTTAGCCTACTAAGCCTATGTCTTTGTAACATTTACAATCTCTTGCATTTTAATAGAAAATCTTTTATCAAAGAATTTTTTTTTTTGCCATGATCCAATACACGTATCAATTTTTCAGAAAAAGGGTGAAAAATTCTTCATAGTTCCTGTGTGTGTGTTTTTTTCAGAAACTCATAGAATTTGAAGTTTTTGTTCTTTTTTAGAAAAATGAAAAAAAAAAACTCCAAATAACAAAAAAAATGCAATACAAAAAAACTTTCCAAATCGTCATCTATTAATTAACTCGAACCAAATAAACCAAAATATAATAAAAAAATTGTATTTCTAATCATCAAAAAAACATAAATTCATATTATTAGACTATGGAGTTTTTCTGATATGTCAAAAAAAAATGTGACCCCAAAATGAGGTTTTCGTCTTATACAAATCAAACCAGGAAAATCGAATCGAACCAAATTGAATTACTAATGGTTTGTAAAATCAAGTAGTAAATAAGATTTACTGCAGAGTATCTTACTATCTCTTCTTATCTAAAAAGTGATTGACAAATATAGAGAATCTCGATTTTTTTGTTCTCTTTAATTTTAATTACTTAGTGGAAAAGAATGTGGTTCATAATTGAGCTGAAAATCCAAGAAAAAAAGGTCCCGTGGTGGACACGAGACTATCGTCAATTTACGGCCAAGAAAATTAATCATTTTATTTTACAAAAAAATTCATAAATATTGACATTTCACTTTTTATTTTTTGCCTATCACTTTTTTTTGACTCGAAAAACAATCTTCTTCTTCTTCTACTTCTACTTCTACTTCTCCTCAGAGCCACAACAATGGCGTCTCTTCTCGCGAACGGTATTTCCGGATTTTCTCCGCAACCCACGCCTGATTCCTCAAAATTACCTAAAGGATTTCATCCTAAACCCGATTCCTTGAAATTTCCGTCTCCGAAAACCCTAAATCCGTCCTCCGCCTCGACGACGACGAGGCTTTTCAAAGTCAGAGCCGATGTTGGGATCGATTCACGCACAATCGGAGCCGAACCAGGTAACTCCTCTGCGAGCTCCACTGATAAACTTCAGCAGTTTTTCCAGAATCTAGATTACGATAAGAAGTACGGATTCGTCGAGGATATCGATTCGTTCACAATCCCTAAAGGTTTATCTGAAGAAACGATCCGATTGATTTCGAAGCTGAAAGAAGAACCAGATTGGATGCTTGAATTTAGGTTCAAATCCTATGCCAAGTTTTTGAAATTGGAAGAACCTAAATGGTCAGATAATAGGTATCCTTCCATCAATTTCCAGGATATGTGTTATTACTCAGCTCCCAAGAAGAAACCAACTTTGAACAGTTTAGATGAAGCTGATCCTCAGCTTCTAGAGTATTTCGATAAATTGGGTGTCCCTTTAACAGAGCAGAAGCGTTTGGCTAACGTTGCGGTTGATGCGGTTCTCGATAGCGTTTCGATAGCAACCACTCATAGGAAGACTCTAGAGAAATCCGGTGTCATCTTCTGTTCGATCTCGGAAGCTATTAGAGAATACCCGGATCTGATTCAGAAGTATCTAGGAAGAGTTGTGCCTAGTGACGATAACTACTACGCCGCTCTGAATTCAGCTGTTTTTAGCGATGGATCGTTCTGTTATATACCGAAAAACACCAGATGCCCGATGCCTATTTCGACTTATTTCCGGATTAACGCAATGGAAACGGGTCAATTCGAGAGGACCTTGATTGTTGCAGAGGAAGGGAGTTTTGTTGAGTATTTAGAAGGATGCACTGCTCCTTCATATGACACGAATCAGCTTCACGCTGCTGTGGTTGAGCTCTATTGTGGGGAAGGAGCTGAGATCAAGTACTCGACGGTGCAGAATTGGTACGCCGGGGATGAACAAGGTAAAGGCGGGATTTACAATTTTGTCACAAAACGTGGTCTTTGCGCTGGGGATCGTTCCAAAATCTCATGGACTCAGGTTGAGACGGGGTCTGCGATAACTTGGAAGTACCCGAGCGTGGTTTTAGAAGGCGATGATTCCGTGGGAGAGTTTTACTCTGTGGCATTGACCAATAACTATCAGCAAGCTGATACAGGGACTAAGATGATTCACAAAGGAAAGAATACAAAAAGTAGGATCATTTCAAAAGGAATTTCGGCCGGGCATTCGAGAAACTGTTACCGTGGTCTTGTTCAGGTTCAATCCAAAGCTGAAAATGCTAAAAATACTTCAACTTGCGACTCAATGCTTATCGGTGACAAAGCAGGCGCTAATACATATCCTTACATCCAGGTAGATTGCCTATGATCCAATCTTTATTATAAGCTATGATATAAAGCTGTAAACTTTTTTCTCCCTTCCTTGATTGATTTCACACAATCGGTCTTAAAGCTGTTAACTTCTTCTTTTTTTCTGTCTGTGGTGGCCCTGAAACTATAACAGGTAAAGAATCCATCAGCGAGAGTAGAGCATGAAGCGAGTACCTCAAAGATTGGAGAGGATCAGCTTTTCTATTTCCAGCAGAGAGGAATCGATCACGAGAGAGCATTAGCGGCAATGATCTCTGGATTCTGCAGAGATGTCTTCAACAAGCTGCCTGATGAATTTGGAGCTGAAGTTAATCAGCTTATGAGTATCAAGCTTGAAGGATCAGTGGGGTAAAAACTCAGAATCACAGAACAGTCAAAACAAAAACTATGCTTCTCAAGAAAAGCTTTTTCCTCTTGAGTATTTACTAGTTTCAGTATGTAAAACTTTGTATTATTATGAAAAGTTTTTATTAGTCACTTTCCCAAAACTCTTTTTAGTTTTATAACATTTTGTGTACTGTCCAAAATGATCAAACAGTTTTTCTTGCAAAATGACCATTTTACTTCCTATTGATACATGCGTGTACTGGAAAATAAAGGGGTATACAGTTCACAAAAGTCTACAAAATGCTAGATAACTAAAAAAGTTTTGAAAAAGTGACAATTAACAAAGAATCTTTAGTTTCATGTGAATCTTGTAAAAGGTGTTGTTTATAGTTTTAACTCTTGCCAAAAACATGAACACAATAATGTTTACAGAGATGATATATTGTAATAAACTTTTTATGTTTACAAACTTCTTTTAATACAAAATTTTTAGGATGTGGAATCTTCAAGAGGAGAATCATTAAAAAGAGATTGAATTTCTTCTAGAGATTTGCCTTTGGTCTCTGGAACAAGCTTAGCTATGAACACAAATCCAAGTCCAGTCACACTGGCATACACTAGAAATGTTCCTGCAATAATTATATTTCCCCATATCAGGAATTGTAAGAAGATCATTTATATTTAATTTCTTTTAGTTAAAAGCCTTTTTATATATATATATATATAGGATAATATTAAAGATTTACCTGTTGAACTCCATTGAAGCAAGAAATTAAAGGAATAAGCAACGAGCCATGAGCTTATAGAGCCGATCAAGTTACAGACTGTTCCTGCTGCTCCCTTTACGTCCACTGGATAAATATAAAAAAATGGATTATAATGAATTAATATCTAGATTATACATTTGACTTTATGTTTTTTTTGGATTTTTTTTTTTCTTTTGATAAGTATTTAATTATTACCTCTGATGCTACGATCCATGGTATTGCTGACATGCCTAATCCGTACGATACGAAATACACCTGATTTTATAGATACGCAAAAAATGGAGTTAAAACAATTATGTTTCTCTGATAATGTCACTAATGTAACGAAGTCAAAAGATTCGGCAAACGAAGAATTTTAAATACTTTTGTGGAACCACGTCACACAGTAACTTCACAATTTCTCAATAAATAGAACGGTTTTTGTTCATTATAATATATCGTTTCTTCATTCGCAACTTCAACTAGAAGTTTGTTTGCTACTCCGGAATATAAATCATCCATAGTCTTTTTCAATTATCAATGTTATGTCCTTCTACCAGGTATAATCTTTACGATAAATTATATTTCTTTTTATAATACGTTATTAGCACGATCACTCTACGTTATTGCTAAATATATATTCATAATATATACCCTACTATAGCGGACGTTATACCGCATCTATAATAATTTATTATTTTGCAGTGGTTGTTTAAACACACCACTATTCATTTAATATTATAATTGACGGTTTGTCGCATCGTTTATTTATTATGCTTATATGGATGACTCTGTCACCATATATTTATTTACTGTTTATTATGCTTATATGGATGACTCTGTCACCATATATTTATTTACTGTTTATTTTATTATGCTTATATAGATGACTCTGTCACCATATATTTATTTACTCGTTTCTTTTATTTACTGTTTAAATGTGGATGATTCTGTTGATATATCATGGTTTTTACCCCCTTTTGACCATGATATAAGTCCGTTTTATAGAGTCTTTCTACTATTTTGTAGTGTTTTAGAGTCTGTTTTAGCACGTTTGGAGCATAATTGGAGATATTAGAGCTTTCTGGAGCTTTTTGGAGCAAAGCAGAGATCATGTAGCTGCGAAGTCGATTTGAAACCCGAGTATCGGCCGATACCACTTATGGTATCGATCGATACCGACTGCAGAGAAACACATGTCGCGACTTTTCTGAAGTTTGAAGAAATTGCTCCTTGGTCCAGAAGACTTTAATAATTACAATATGCCTCAAAACGTGTTTTAGGTTATTAATTAGGTTTTTCAGCCACTTTTGTTGGCTAAGCTTTATTTTACTCTGGTTTATGTGAGAGAGCTTTGGAGGGAGACAAGTCTGAAACTCTGTTCGCCTGAGAGAAGATTTCGAACCCTTGTTTCACTCTCTTCTATTTATTTGATTTGATGATCTATTCAATCATGTTGCTTGTTTCAATCTCCATGTCTGAGTATATCAACTGTTAGGTTCAGGGTTCTCATAAAGATTTTCTCTGAATGTTAGGTTAATTAGTTAATTAGGATTCACCATCTGAATTAGTTCTTCACCATAGGTTGTTCTCATAGCTAATTATAGGTTGACGAATCTGGAACTTAGATCTTAGGATAATTGATTAGGCACGAGAGTGCGATTAATTACCTGATAGAACTTAAGGTGAACAAAATAACTATTCGCAAAGAGATTTGGTTTAGTTGTTTTGTGAACAAATCAAACTTGAACTAAAAGCTGGTTTAGACTTTAGGATTCGCAAAGAAATTTGGAATTCTAGGATTTAGACTTAGATAGTTTTCGCAACGAGAGTTGGTTAGCTATACTTTAGTGATTTGAGTTCAAGAATCGCGCTAAATCTGAATCATGTTAGTTAGTTTATCTACATTCATTGAATTCCTGAGAAATACCCTGAGCCTATCTTCTTTCCAATTGACTTACAACTTGTTTAATTTATGCACTCGCATTTAATTACATTGTTTGGTTTAGCTTAATTCGAGTCTATATAATCTATTGTGTGACTTTCTTGAGTTCTTGTGTTCGACCCCTACATATACTACAACAACTGTTTTAGTACTTATAGGGTATTAATTTGAGCATATCAAATTTGGCTGATCCTTTGGAAGAACCTTCTGACGTGCCAACTGTCATGGACATTCTAGATAGTCCTTCTGTCATCACCAAGAAAGACGTCAAAACAGCTAAGGCAACGAAGAAGATAAAGAGCAAAGGAGTAAAAGGTGATCCCTCTATGATTTTAATCCCTCAGAAGTGTGATGGGGACTCGATTGAGTACAAGATGAAGTGCAAAGGAGCCTCAAAACCATTCTCCAACGCTAGAGTCATTCTTACTCCGGAGCTGAAAGAGAAAGGAAAAGAGGTTATAGATAGCCTATTGAGTAGAACTCTGAGTCTGCAAGTGTCTAGTTGTAGAACTTGCATGGGAGTGAGTTTTCAACCTCGCTCTGACTAATCACCTGAGCAAAGTCAAGCTCGTGACGTTAAACAAACGCTTGGTGGGAGGCAACCCACTGGTAAGTCTGTATATAAGTCTTTTTTTTTGTTTTTGTTTTTGGTTTTATGTTTTTGTGTCTTGTGTTTTGCGTGAATCAGTTACAGAAGATAGGTATCGACCGATACCACCTGGTATCGATCAACACCACATGCATCAATGACGATGAGAAGAGGTTTCTGTGTCGGCCTAAGCCTGGTATCGCTCGATACCAGTGCTGTGTGTCGGTCGACACCCCTACCCCAATTGGGTAACTTCTCTGATTTTCACGTTTCAACTCGACTATTATGTTTCTTTTACTGACTCTAGACTAGATAACACTGGGGACAGTGTTGTTCAAGTCTGGGGGAGGTAGTCGCTGACATTGTGTTTGTTTTTCTTAGAGTCAGTCGTTTTTGTGTCAAATTTATTTTATTGAGTCAAAATTTTGTTGGAGATTATGATCGTGTTCTTGACACTTTTGTTCTGACTTTGCTTCTAAGTGACCACTGTTACAGAATCAGTTACAGATCGACTAATGAAAAATCCAAAGGCTGACCAGTTAACTCTACACACATGTTTCTAGCAGAGTTCTTTTAAATCCTGAGCCAAATTTCTGCACTTCATCGACAAAGTTAGTATTCATAGAGCTTGATTCCTCATTCATATCTGACAAAGGAACCCATATGTTTAAAAGTAATAGTATCTCTCTCCCCTTTTGTTAATTAATAAATAAGTGCATGAAAAGATGAGATGATTTTCTCCTAAGTAGAGGGTTAGGAATGTTTCCAGCGATCTCATTATTCTACTTGGTGAGGAATGATCACACAAAGGTTGGAAGCGAGGCTAGGATTTTCCTATGATGCCATTATTCGCATACACCCTTTGATACATTGAGAGGAAAGAACCGGGGATTCGGTGGCAAACACCATCAATACTCGCGTCTCATACCTTGATGTGTATGTGCGAATCTAAAAAAAAAAAAAAAGAGAATATGATAAGAAATAAGTCCGGGGGAGAGGAAAAGTGATACAAAAAGTGTGAAATTGGGTGGTTCCTTGTCATGATATTGTATGGGAAAGAATCTAGAAGGTTCTTGGTATTAATCACAGCGATGAAACTGGCGATGATGGGTTTAATCGAATGAAGCTGCGAAATAATGTGTGTAGTCTGGGGAAGCTGCGAATGCCTAAGGAGAAGTACATGGTGGTTAGTCTTGGAACTGGTTAGGTGACATTTGGGTGCTTGGGAAAAGGGTCATTGCAATGTTTCATAAACATGTGAGTCTCCGTGTTTTCAAACCTCTTTCTCTGGTTTAGTCTTTTGTTTGCTTGAGGGCAAGCAAAGGCTAAGTCTGGGGGAGTTGATATATCATAGTTTTTACCCCTTTTTGACCATGATATAAGTCCGTTTTATAGAGTTTTTCTACTATTTTGTAGTGTTTTAAAGTCTTTTACAGGTTTTAGCACGTTTGGAGCATAATTGGAGATATTGGAGCTTTTTGGAGCTTTTTGGAGCAAAGCAGAGATCATGTAGCTGAGAAGTCGATTTGAAGCCCGAGTATCGACCGATACCACTTATGGTATCGATTGATACCGACTACAGAGAAACACATGTCGCGACTTTTCTGAAGTTTGAAGAAATTGCTCCTTGGTCCAAAAGACTTTAATAATTACAATAAGCCCCAAAATGTGTTTTAGGTTATTAATTAGGTTTTTCAGCCACTTTGTTGGCTAAACTTTATTTTACTCTGGTTTATGTGAGAGAGCTTTGGAGGGAGACAAGTCTGAAACTCTGTTCGCCTAAGAGAAGATTTCTAACCCTTGTTTTACTATCTTCTATTTATTTGATTTGATGATCTATTCAATCATGTTGCTTGTTTCAATCTCCATGTCTGAGTATATCAACTGTTAGGTTCAGGGTTCTCATAAGGATTTTCTCTGAATGTTAGGTTAATTAGTTAATTAGGATTCACCATTTGAATTAGTTCTTCACCATAGGTTGTTCTCATAGCTAATTCTAGGTTGACGAATCTGGAACTTAGATCTTAGGATAATTGATTAGGCACGAGAGTGCAATTAATTACCTGATAGAACTTAAGGTGAACAAAATAACTATTCGCAAAGAGATTTGGTTTAGTTATTTTGTGAACAAATCAAACTTGAACTAAAAGCTGGTTTAGACTTTAGGATTCGCAAAGAGATTTGGAATTCTAGGATTTAGACTTAGATAGTTTTCGCAACGAGAGTTGGTTAGCTATACTTTAGTGATTTGAGTTCAAGAATCGCGCCTTGTACCTCTCGACATATCCATCAGTATTGTATTTAATAGTGTAAACCCACTTACATCCGATGACATGCTTACCAGGTGGTAAGGATTCAACACTCCATGTGATTTTTGATTCAAGAGCAAACAACTATGTATCCATAGCTTTAGGAAAATGAGGATGAGCCATAGCCTGCTTAAAGGTTTGTGGCTCTGTTTCACTTGTGCATGAAAGAATAAAGGACTGATAGGAGGGATGAAGTTTAGAGTAAGAAAGAACATAAGAGAGAAGATAAAGAACATTGGAAGGAGTATAAATTTTAGTGAAATTGCAATGGAAATCAGATAAGTAACCTGGAGCTTTCACTTGTCGTTGTAGCCTGCCAATAGGTAATGCTCCTTGTCGTGTACCAGTAGTTATAGTCCCTAGTGGTAGAGATGTAGTACTAGAGTGTGATGCAAATGATGTTGATGCAAGATTATTGTCAACAGAAATGGGAACAGGAACAGGAGCAACAATTTTAGGAATATATGCATCAGGATGATGAACATATGCAGGGAAAGCAGTGTCAAGTGCAACAGGAGTAGACAATGGTAATATAGATTTGCAAAAGACATCAGATTCATGAGCAGGCATAACCAGTCTTGTAGAGAAAAATATGTTCATGAAAAACAATGTTACGAGATATGCTAACCTCATGAGTTTCAAGATCTAACACTTTATAGCCCTTGTAACCTGATGGATAACCTAAGAACACACAAGGCCTAGCTCTACGTGTGAATTTATGCCTATCCTTGACAAGAGTATAAACATAACAAAGACAACCAAAAGATTTCAGAAAAGAATAATCAGGTTCCTTGTTGAATAGCAACTCATATGGAGATAGTTTGTTCAACACTAGAGATGGAGTTCTATTTATCAGAAAAACAGCAGTAAGAACACAAGCAGACCAATAAAGCAAAGGAACATTGGATTGAAACAATAAAGCACGAGAAACATTGAGTAAATGTTGGTGTTTACGTTCTACTACAGAATTCTGCTGAGGTGTGTAAGCACAAAAAAAGTAATGAGTCATACCATGCTTTTTAAGAAGATCAGTGAAGGCTAGTTCTGGTGCATTATCAGTTCTAATAGCCTTAATGATAAATTGATACTGAGTTTTAACATGTTGAATGAAAACAGGAAAAATTTCAGTAACATCACTTTTATTTCTCAACATGTAAATCCATGTGACTCGTGTACAATCATCAACAATAGTAAGAAAGTACTTGTAACCTTCAACAGACTCAATTGAGAAAAGGACCCCAAGTATCTAAGTGAATGAGATCAAATGGTGAACTAGACAAGTGATTATTTGACACAAATGGTAAACGTTTCTGTTTAGCTAAAGGACAGACTTCACAATGATCTATACTATACTTAGAACCTATAATATGCTGTAACTTGGCAGCAGATGGGTGTCCTAGGCGTTGGTGCCAAAGATTTCCATCGTCTATCAAGGATCCACAGAAGATGGTAGAAAAAGAGATAACAACAGTCTCCATAATGTAGAGACTGTGTATAATGATGCCTCTACCAATCGTCAAGTCCTGAATATGGTCTTGAAGAAAACATGAATCATGATAGAAGTGAGCATAGCATTGTTGATGTTTTAAAAGAGTACTAACACTTAACAAATTGAATTTGAAAGTGGAAACATATAAAACATCATGCAAAACAAGTGTAGCAGAAATATGCATTGTGCATGTGTGACTAATAGGTACTCTAGTGCCATTGGGAAGAGAGATTGTAACTCATGTTACAGGAAAAGTTTCACTAAACATCGTCAAATCATAACAGACATGGCTAGTGGCTCCACTGTCAATTATCCAAGCACCTTTAGGGAGGATAGAATATAGAGTAGATAGACATTGGTGTTGAAAAGTAAATGAATGATTTTCATATCTGAGACTAGAAGAATGACACAAATGAAACATTATCAGTTGTAGATGTAGCAGCCATGACTCCATTTTCAGTAATTGAAGTCGTAGGGAAAGAAGAAATTTGCTCTGGAACCCGGACATGAGCATTGAGTTGAGTTGATTGAGCAAAGATTGAACTTGATTGTAGAGAACTTGCTAAGATCAAGATTGTTAGTCATCACTGGAACCGATGAAGAAGTCATTGTATTTGCCACTGCACCAGACTTAGGAAAAGATCCCTGCTGGAACTGAGATTGCGGTGGAAAAGCAGGACGAGGTCCATTCTGAAACTGACCACGTGGCTGAAACTGAAACTGCTGGTTATGAGGTTTCTGAGCCATCTTGTGACCAGGAGGATAACCATTGAGCTTATAGCACTTCTGAATAGTGTGACCAGTTCTTCCACAGTGAGTGCAAACATGTCGTTGTTGTTATTGTTGAGGTCTATAAGCTGCTGCATAAGCCATATTCTCAGTCTGACCATTGTATGAACCAGTGTTAACAATCTCAGACGATCCATTGTAATAACCAGCATTAACATCAACAAGAGTAGAACTGTGAAATGCAACATTCTCCATTTTAGAAGAAGGCTTAATCGATTTCTGCCTCTCATCTTGTGCAACCATGTTGAAAACATCTTCAATGGAATGAATAGGCTTCAACATCAGGATGTGTCTGCGAGTAGGTTCATATACTTCATTCAAACCCATGAGAAACTTAGTCACTCGACTCCTTTGTTGAAGTGATTCCCATAAGCTAGCTGCATTGCATTCACATCTTCCACAAGTACAGATAGGCAACTCTACGTAATTCTTGTATTCTTCCCAAAGAGTGAGCAGTTCTGTGTAATAAGCACTAACATCCATAGGACCTTGCTGAATCGAACTCAATCGCTGCTCAATTTCGTAAACTCTAGGAGCATCATGTTGCTTAAATCTAGAATACAAATTCTTCCAAATTGCTTCGGCAGTTGACATGAATAACAAACTCTGGCCAATCTTTTTAGATACCGCATTCATAAGCCATGTTGCTACTATATCGTTGCATCTAGACCAAGAACCACTATCGCGATGAGTATCAGAAGGTTTAGGGATAGTACCGTCGATAAAACCGAGCTTGTTCTGAACATTCAACGCCATACGAACTGAGCGGCGCCAAGTATGAAAGTCGGATCCAGAAGCCAAGCGATCAGAAACCAATACTAGTCCGGCATGATCTGAAGCATGAAGAAAGTACAGATTCTCATATTGGTCTGTAGAAGACGAATGTGAAGTCACTGTGTTAATTGGAGGAATCGATCCCATTTCCGATATGAAAATCAAGACCGACGAAGAGAATCCGAGTCGCGATGACGAGAATCAAAAGAAATCGACACGAATTTCAAGTCAAGAAAGGAACGAAAAACAACGAGAGAAAGAAGATAAAGGAAATCAAACACAGCAAAAAGAAATCTGGAGAGGAAATAAAAAAATAGCTGAGAAATTGAAGAACTCATAGCTGAATCGAAGCTCGTAGAACATATTTCATGAAAAAATCGAAGCTCGAAGAAGAGAAACAATGGCAGAAACGAAAATTTCTAATTTGTCGTTAGAGAGCTCTGATACCATATTAAACTGTGAACCGTATTTCTCATTAATTACCAAATGAATGTACAAATGTGTATATATATACATGGTCAAGCAAAAGGAAACTTAACCAATACATTAAACTAATACTAAATGATATGCTCAAATTAATACCCTAAAAAGTACTAAAGCAGTGTTGCAGTATAGTTAGGGGTCGAACACAAAGACTCCAGAATTCACACAATAGATTGTATAGTTTCGAATTAAGCTAAACCAAAAGATGTAAACGAAAGCAATGCGTAAATTAAAAGTGTTGTAAATCAATTGGGAATAAGCTAGGCTCAGGGTATTTCTCAGGAATTCAATGAATGTAAGTAAACTAACTAACAGGATTCAGATTTAGCGCGGTTCTTGAACTCAAATCACTAAAGTATAGCTAACCAACTCTCGTTGCGAAAACTATCTAAGTCTAAATCCTAGAATTCCAAATCTCTTTGCGAATCCTAAAGTCTAAACCAGCTTTTAGTTCAGGTTTGATCTGTTCACAAAACAACTAAACCAAATCTCTTTGCGAATAGTTATTTTGCTCACCTAGGTTCTGTCAGGTAATTAATCGCACTCTCGTGCCTAACCAATTATCCTAAGATCTAAGTTCTAGATTCGTCAACCTAGAATTAGCTATGGGAACAACCTAAGGCGAAGAACTTAATTCAGATGGTGAATCCTAATCAATCAATTCAACCTAACATTCAGAGAAAACCCTTATGAGAACCCTGAACCTAACAAGGAATCTACTCAGACATGGTGATTGAAAACAACAACATGATTGAATAGATCATCAAATAAAATAAGATAGAAGAGTAAAACAAGAGGTTCAGATTTGTCTCTCTCAGAAATCTCTCCAAAACCAAAGTAAAATCAAGCTTAGCCAACAAAAGTGGCTGAAAAACCTAATTATAATGCTAAAACACGTTTTGGGGCTTCTTGTAATTATTAAAGACTTCTGGACCAAGGTGCAAACTCTCAAGACTTGTAAAAAGTCGAGTTTCCTGTTTTCATGTAGTTAGTATCGACCGACACTAAGGTAGTATCGACCGACACTAGTCACTGCTCGCCAGATTGGACTGTCTTCACGAAAACTGGCATAACTTTTGATCGCACCGTTGGAATGACCTCAAACCACTTCCATATGAAAGCTAATCCAAAGATCTGTCTTGTGTCCAAATTTGAGCTCAATCCATCGGTGGGAAGTTCTTCAAATCTTCATTTAAAGTCGCGACTCGTGCTTCAGTGAGTATCGACCGACACTAGTTAGTGTCGATCGATACTGAGGCCTCAAATCCGGTACTCAGCTACACGAACTTCTGTTTTGCTCCAAAATGCTCCAAAATGCTCCAGAAAGTTCCAATATCTCCAATAATGCTCCAAACGTGCTAAAACCTGTAAAAGACTCTAAAACACTACAAAATAGTAGAAATACTCTATAAAACGGACCTATATCATGGCTTAAAAGGGGTAAAAACCATGATATATCACGCCCCCAGACTTAGCCTTTGCTTGCCCTCAAGCAAATAGAAGACTAAACCAGAGAGAGAGGTTTGAAAACACGGAGACTCACCTGTTCATGAAGCATTGCAATGACCATTTTCCCAAACACCCAAATGTCACCTAACCAGTTCCAAGACTAACCACCATGTACTTCTCCGTAGACATTCGCAGCTTCCCCAGACTACACACATTATCTCGCAGCATTATTCAATTAAACCCATCATCGCCAGTTTCATCGCTGTGATTAATACCAAGAACCTTCTAGATTCTTTCCCATACAATATCATAACAAGGAACCACCCAATTTCACACTTTTTGTATCACTTTCTCTCCCCCAGACTTATTTCTTGTTTTGTTCTCTTTTTTTTTTTTTTTTTTGTTTCGCATATACATATCAAGGTATGAGACGCGAGTATTGATGGTGTTTGCCACCGAATCCCCGGTTCTTCCCTCTCAATGTATCAAAGGGTGTAGGCGAATAATGGCATCATAGGAGAATCCTAGCCTCGCTTCCATCCTTTGTGTGATCATTCCTCACCAAGTAGAATAATGGGATCGCTGGAAATTTTCCTAACCCTCTACTCAGAAGAAAATCATTTCATCTTTTTATGCTCTTATTTATTAACTTATAACAGGGGAGAGAGATACTATCACTTTTAAAAACATGGGTTCCTTTGTCAGATATGAAATGAGGAATCAAGCTCTGTGAATACTAACCACGTCGATGAAGTGCAAAAATTTGGCTCTGGCTTTAAAAGAACTCTGCTGGAAACATGTGTGTCTTCTAGTTAACTGGTCAGCCTTTGGATTTTTCATTAGTCGATCTGTAACTGATTCTGTAACAGTGGACACTCAGAAGCAAAGTCAAAACAATAGATTCAAGAACAAGATCATAATCTCCAACAGGTTTTGACTCAATAAAACAAATTTGACACAAAAACGACTGACTCTAAGAAAAACAAACACAATGTCAGCGACTACCTCCCCCAGACTTAAACAACACTGTCCCCAGTGTTATCTAGCCTAAAGTTGGTAAAAGAAATCAAAAGAGTTGAGTGGATGGATGAAAATCGAAGGAGGCTTACCTGGGTGGCGGGTATCGACCGATACCATGGTGGTATCGATCGATACAAGGGAAAATTGGTCGATGCTAATTCGACATCGATCGATATGTTGCTCACGGTCCCTTGAGAAATACCCAGCTCCTTTTGCGTGTGGATGGTGTCGATCGATACCGTGTGGGTGTCGATCGATACTCCTCTTCTGAATCTGCTGCATGTGAAACACAAGACACAAAACCAAAAATAAAAACCAAAAATAATAGAAAAACGTATGTATAACTTACCAGTGGGTTGCCTCCCACCAAGCGCTTGTTTTTAGTCATTAGCTTGACTTTGGCTCAGGTGATTAGTTGGAGCGAGGTTGAGAACTCACTCCCATGTAAGCTCCACAGGTAGACACCTCCAGATTCAGAGTTCTGCTCAGCATGCTCTCTATAACCTCATTTCCTTTCTCTTTCAGCTCTGGAGTAAGAAGAACTCTAGCCTTGGCGAATGGTCTCGAGGCTCCTTTGTGCTTCACCTTGTACTCGATCGAGTCTCCATCACACTTCAGGGGGATCAAAGTGACTTGGGCAGCACTGTCGACTTTCTTGCTCTTCGCTTTCTTCATTGTTGCTTTAGCCTTCTTGGCAACCTTCTTGGTGATGCAGGGAGGTTCATCCGAAACGGTCGCGACCTTTGGCTCATCGCAAGGCTCATCCAGCAGATCGATCATCAGCGTCTCGCCGGCAGCAGTGGTGATGCATGAGACATGTCTGGGTGTTCTTCTAGAAGGGATGGCGTCATAGTAGACCTTGTCGTCAATGTAAGAGAAAGAGATTCTCTTGTTCGGTGTGTCCATGATCGCGCCAGCAGTAGCCATAAACGGTCTTCCCAAAATCAAAGGGACCTTAGATCCTTCGCTCATCTCCACAACCTGAAAATCAGTAGGAACCAGACAGTCTCCTACTTCGACTGGCAAATCGAGGATCGTAGCATAGGGAAGTGAGCTGGTAGAGTTTGCGTATGTGAGAAGTGTCTTGGGAGATCCCATATCAGCTTTCAATTTCTCCGCATTCTCCCTTGACATGAGGTTGACACTAGACCCTGAGTCAACAAGGGATTCCTTGAACTTGACTTCAGAGATGGAGCATGGAACTGAAAATTTTCCTGGGTCTTCCCTCTTAGTCAGCCGCTTAGGTGGGGGTGGTGTACTTCTGGCCTTGATGAAGAGTGCCTTGATCTCTTCCTTAGTTTCTCTGCAGTTGTGGAAGTAACACTCCAAAGGACGGTTTTCAAGAGCTTCTTCAAAAGATATATTGCTAGGAATCCTCCTGACCATCTTCTCAAAAGCGAGCAACTTCTCCGCAGTTATGGGTTTCATGAGATGTCTAGGTGGTATAGGATATGGCACCCTAGGCTTGTAAACCCTTTCCTCGACAATCTTGGGTGTTTTCTCAATTTCTGGATCAGTCTGCGAGGGGTGTCGATCGACACTAGTGGTGGTGTCGATCGATACTGGTGGGTTTGAAATGACTCGAGCATGTGTCTGGGCGGGTATCGATCGACACTCGCTGGTGTCGGTCGATACAGGGGGATTGTCAGAATCCCAATCGTCATCTTCAGCTTGGTGTCGATCGACACAGGTAGTGGTGTCGAGCGATGCTTGTTGCTTCAAAACGTCCTTGGCAGATCCTTGGACGGGTATCGACCGATGCTGGGTGGTATCGATCGATACTGGGGCGATTTCGGGAGCCTTATCGTCGTCATCTTCAGCAAGATCGACGAGATTCTTTGCAGTTGAGCCCATTTTCACTCCTGGATCGACCTCTTCAGCACTTCTCGAGATAATTGCATTGACGTGTTCATTATGTGCATGAACCATCTTTCCCTTGACAGCTGCTGCAGTCTGAGCTACCTGAGTGTCCAGCATATTCTGATGAATTCTAAGAGCTTCGATTTTTCCATTCAGATCGGTATACAGAGCATCCAACTTCCCATTAAAGCTCACCGTCATCTTCTCTTGCCCTTGAACCAGCTGTTCAAGCATATCCTCGATCTTACTCTCATGAGTCTTAGCAGGTACCTGCTGATAAGATGAACTCCCATAGTTCCTTGTGTAACCACTGCTCTGGAAAGGTTTCTGGCTAAACTGATTCGACCCAGGACCACCTTGATTACCCTCAGATTTGAATCCTCCTTGCTGAAAGTTGTTGTTGTAGTGATTCCTCTGACCTTGAAAACCAGAACCACCAACGTAGTTAATATCCTCTACCTCATCCTCCTTGAAAACCTCGACATTATCAGCAAAGTGAACAGCCTTCTGCTGCTTGCTCATCAACAAATTGTGCACCGAATTCAGCTTCGCATGCACCTCAGCAATCTGTGAACCCTCTATACCACTAGCTAGCTTCTTACGCTCCATGTCAGCACTCTTTGTGCTATTGCTCGACGCAAAATTCTCAATCAGCTGGTAAGCATCATCAGGATATTTGGTAAAGAAGTTACCATTGCTCGCAGAGTCCAAAGCCATCTGATATCTCCAATCAATCCCTCTGAAAAAGAAACTCAGTAGCTGAACCATAGTGTACCCATGATGTGGACAATCCCTCTGATACGATCTGAATCTTCCCCAGGCAGCCTTGAAAGCCTCTGTCGTTCCCTGAGAAAACTGGGAAATCTTGTTCCTAAACTCCTCTGATCTAGCATCGTCATAGAAGTTATTCAGGAAAGCAGTCTTGGTCTGATCCCACGTAGTCAATGACCCAGCTGGTAGTTGCTTGAGCCAATAAGAAGCATCCCCACCAAGAGAGTATGGGAAAAGCTTACAGAACAAGTAGTCGTAGGACACTCCATTGCATTTGATGCTAGAGACCAAATCCTCGAACTTCTCGATATGATCCATGGGATGCTCATGAGAAAGACCATGGAAAGTGTGTTGACCCACAAGAGTGTAGTACGCAGGCTTTAGCTCGAAATCATTCCTCTGAAAGGCAGGAGGACGAATTGCTGATCGATTTGCGTAGAACTGATCAGGTCTGTTGCATTCACCAATTGTTCTACCACGCTCAATCGCAGCGTTCGCAGCATTCACTGCAGCTGGAGGGGCAATAGCGTTTCCTTCTCCATCGAGTCTCTGCCCTCTCTCATTGCACAAGTGACCCCCTCGGTCTCTGAAAGCACCAGCTTCATCCTGAATCAAAACCACTGGATCGTTGTTCATCGTTACTGGCTTCTTTGCTTTTCTAAGTGTGCGTTCCAACTGTGCTAGCTGCTCGTTTGACAAATCAACTAGCTGAGTGTTCTTGTTTCTCCTGGTTTCTCGAGTAGGCATACACCTGAAACACAAAAGATCAAGAACGTAAGTAACTAAAAAAAAACGTGTCAGGTGTCGACCGATACCAAGGGGTATCGATCGATACTCGACGATTTAGACGAAATTCTTCACTGAAATCTAATGGCGAAATTGAATCCCCGGCAACGGCGCCAAATTTGATATGCTCAAATTAATACCCTAAAAAGTACTAAAGCAGTGTTGCAGTATAGTTAGGGGTCGAACACAAGGACTCCAGATATCGCACAATAGATTATGTAGATTAGAATCAAGCTAAACCAAAAAGATGTAATTAAATGCAATGCGTAAATTAAACGAGTTGTAAATCAATGAGGAAAAGGATAGGCTCAGGGTATTTCTCAGGAATTCAATGAATGTAGATAGACTAACTAACAGGATTCAGATTTAGCGCAGTTCTTGAACTCAAATCACTAAAGTATAGCTAACCAACTCTCGTTGCGAAAACTATCTAAGTCTAAATCCTATAATTCCAAATCTCTTTGCGAATCCTAAAGTCTAAACCAGCTTTTAGTTCAGGTTTGATCTGTTCACAAAACAACTAAACCAAATCTCTTTGCGAATAGTTATTTTGCTCACCTAGGTTCTGTCATGTAATTAATCGCACTCTCGTGCCTAACCAATTATCCTAAGATCTAAGTTCTAGATTCGTCAACCTAGAATTAGCTATGGGAACAACCTAAGGCGAAGAACTTAATTCAGATGGTGAATCCTAATCAATCAATTCAACCTAACATTCAGAGAAAATCTTTATGAGAACCCTGAACCTAACAAGGAATCTACTCAGACATGGAGATTGAAAACAACAACATGATTGAATAGATCATCAAATAAAATAAGACAGAAGAGTAAAACAAGAGGTTCAGATTTGTCTCCCTCAGAAATCTCTCCAAAACCAAAGTAGAATCAAGCGTTTTTTCACAAAAGTGGCTGAAAAACCTAATTATAATGTTAAAACACGTTTTGGGGCTTCTTGTAATTATTAAAGATTTCTGGACCAAGGTGCAAACTCTCAAGACTTGTAAAAAGTCGTGTTTCCTGTTTTCATGTAGTTAGTATCGACCGACACTAAGGTAGTATCGACCGACACTAGTCACTGCTCGCCAGACTGGACTTTCTTCACGAAAACTGGCATAACTTTTGAGCGCACCGTTGGAATGACCTCAAACCACTTCCAAATGAAAGCTAATCCAAAGATCTGTCTTGTGTCCAAATTTGAGCTCAATCCATCGGTAGGAAGTTCTTCAAATCTTCATTTAAAGTCGCGACTCGTGCTTCAGTGAGTATCGACCGATACTAGTTAGTATCGATCGATACTGAGGTCTCAAATCGGGTACTCAGCTACACGAACTTCTGTTTTGCTCCAAAATACTCCAGAAAGCTCCAATATCTCCAATTATGCTCCAAACGTGCTAAAACCTGTAAAAGACTCTAAAACACTGCAAAATAGTATAAAGACTCTATAAAACGGACCTATATCATGGCTAAAAAAAGGTAGAAACCATGATATATCACTAAACCAGCTGACTATTTTAATACACCAAGACTTGTTGCTCGAACAAAGAACACAAAAAGAAATAGAGAAAAAAGGAAGAAGAAAATGATACAATTTACGATTTCAGGATCTCGGAAGGAGAATCCATACATAATATACATTTCTGCTAAATCTACATTATGACCCAATCGTACAAACACTTGTTGAATCGGATATAGCTTGAGATTTAAAGTTTTAAACCTAGAATCTTTTTTAAAAAAAAATCTTAGAATATTGTATAATCTTCAGGAGGAGATTCAGTGAAAATGGAATTAATTTCTTCTAATGATTTGCCTTTGGTCTCTGGAACAAGCTTAGCTGTGAACACAAATCCAAGGCCCATCACTGTGGCAAAGATGATAAATGTTCCTGCAATAATTTTATTTTCCAAAGTTCATGACGAATATCATTTATTTAATTAGTTAAAAGCATTTTTGTATATAAATTTAAAGATTAATTACCTGTGGAACTCCATTGAAGCATGAAACTGAAGAAGTAAGTAACGAGCCATGAGCTTATAGATGTGACCAAGTTACAAACTGTTCCTGCCGCTCCCTTCACGTCTACTGGATAAATCTAAAAAAGAAATGGAAACAAAAAAACATATATTCTAAATTTATAATGAATTAACATTTAGATATCTGTGATTATTTTTTAATTTTTTGTTTAATTTACCTCTGATGCTACAATCCACGGTAGTGGTCCCATGCCTAAACCGTATGAAGCAAAATACACCTAATTTAATAAATACGCAAAACACAATTTTTACCTTTGGCATTGTTTAAATAATTATCTTTTTAATAAAATTACTTATTGTGATGATAGTTATTAATTACCATAACACTAATGAGAGCCAAAATAGGTGTTCCTGTTTCCCAGCAATTGTTCTTCTGCAGCGTAAGAAAACCAGAGATATTACAATCCGGCTTTTCAAAATTGAAACCAAACCACCGGTTTAGTAGAGTAGATTGAGTAGTAAGTAAGCATGCCTGCAAGAAGAACGAAATGGCTGTTGCAAGACAACCCAAGAACATTCCAGCTTGAGAAACCTACAATCACTCAAAAACATTTCCTCTAAATGTTCTTCAAACACCGATCAAAATAACATATCGATTTCGGTTATTTACACTTTCGGTTAAAGACTTTTAAATTGTATTTTACCAGTAGGAGCGAACGTCTTCCGGATACATCCACAAGCACAGTACCTAAAATGCCTCCAACCATCTGCAAGAATGTGTTTTAAAATGATCGCTAAAAGAATGTATACGAATGTTAATTATACGGAAAAGAAACTTAGGAATTATAATCATGCTCTATGATCTTAAATAAGTAAAACCTGAACAATGGATGTCGATATGAATCCAACGTCACTCGGTACACCTGATTATCGGTCAATTATTGATTGTTCGATGAAGCAAGATCAAAGAAGAACAACGAGGTTTTATTTACCGGTAGATGTGAAAATGGAGTCAGTGTAAAAAGTATAGCCATTAAGACCTCCAAGCTGAGGCAAAGCTATAAGAACTACTCCAATCTGTGTAAACCAATGGGTTAAATAATCAAGAAAATGCAAAAAAAAAAAATAATGCTCTCAAAGTTTTCTTTTGCCTCTTTTTGAAGAGTTACTTACAGTAAGTGACAACGCGTATTTTCGCTGAAACAGCTTGAAGAAACCACGGCCATCGACGTCTTGTTGTTGTTTAACATGTTGTGTATATTCCTGATGATTATCAAAATGTTGGGAAATCAATGTAATATAAACGATATATAGATCGTACGATTATGGATGCATATATATTCATATATCCTTACTAATATCTCTGTTGCTTCATCTGATACATCAGATTTTGCTCCTCGCAGGCTTAACAAAACCGCTTCAACCTCCTTTTCCCTCCCTACTTTAGCCTAGAAAGACATTTCATCTTAGTTTATTTTGATTTAAGGCCGCAGAGCTAGTTTTCAGGTAAGGTAAAGACTAAAGAGTTTCCCTACAAACACATGTTATGCTTACATTTTGTAAACAAGAACCTAAAACCCGTTTGGATCACATCTAGACAACAGCGTGACGAGCGATGACACGAAATGAAATTGTAAACATAAAAAAAAAAAAAAAAAAAAAAACCAAGCGCTTACTAGCCATCTAGGTGATTCAGGGATGAAGAAAAGAAGAGGCAGAATCATAAGACAAGGTATAGATCCTGTCCAAAGCCAAAACACAAAACCATTAGTATAATTTTTTTTTATTCCTTTTTAAGGAAATGAGGGATTTTTTTTTGCATTCGATAAGTATCAATCTCTTTGACGTACCCAAAATGGCTAAATTGCGCCAAGCAACGACTGTTCCAAGTGCATAAAGCACCGATAAACCAACGCCCACAGATAACTGAAGAACATAAAAAATAATGTATTGTAGGAAAACTACATTCGTCTTATAGATTCAAGATTTTGGTTCTTTTAATTTACCTGAGACAAGGAAGAAGCAGCTCCTCGCAAATTTCGTGGTGCTATTTCGGTGATGTAAACCGGTCCCTATGATTAATAATCATCAGATTATATGATGGATTACGAAAATGTCATACCAAAAGAATCTAAAACACATATATCAAAATATTTAATCTCATTTTGGATATAAAAACCAGAAAAAACATAAAATTATAAAAAGAGATTAAACACCTCTAGTTTTATTCATTCATACCAAATATGCGCTAATTCCGACCGAGATCCCTTGCAATAACCTTCCAAGATCGAGCAGCCAAACACCCTTTGTTCAAAAAATTAAAGAACATAATATAAAATTGATGTAGTGAGATATTTGGAAATATTCTAAATATCTTTATTAACTATTTTATTATTGAAACAATTTTCTATTGTTTTAAAGCTTTACTAGGTTTTGGATTTATTATAAAAAAAACCGTTTAGGGACTAAAGTTGTATTCAGTTTTTGATTGATTAATGAAATTGAGCTTTTGTCTCTTTGTTCCTTGTTTTTGGTAGATCTAGAGAGATCTCAACCAAATTTAAGAAGTGTTGATTTATTCAGGGAATTTTAGACTAAACGAATAATCTTGTGATTATCCTAATTTTCCGGATATTTTCAGAATCAACCGAATAATATTATATCCAATTAAAGCTTCCGCTACATCAAAAATCAGATAATTTTAATAAATTACAATAATGAATTTATCGACTTAAACGACGGCATTTCATTATTGAAATTTAAAACAAACAAAAAAAAACTCATAAAACAGCAAACCTTAGCAAATGCAATAGCGAACGAACCGATTAGGATGAGGATGTTTGTAATCCACATTGTCTAAAGAAATTAAAGAATCACAATAAGATGATGATTATATCCATGATTGTATAATTAAAATCAGATGTAAATATGACAACTAATTTTCTTAAGTTCGAAACTTACGTAGACACGACCAACCAAATCTGCTAATTTCCCACAGATTAATGCTCCAAGGATTAGTCCCACAGTCAATATCGATCCAAAAAGTGAATACTGAGAAAAACGACAAAAAGTTAAATCATAACCAAAAAAAATCCGATCAAACCAGAAACAGATAACCGGAAATAAACCAAAATAGACAAAATTTGAACTTGCATCAGCTATGGATAGATTCAAGTCCCTCATGATACTGGACTGTGTAGGAGCCGAATATCCAACCTGTGAGAATTAATAAAATAAAATAAGTTAATTAAAATCAAACATGCATGATACCCATTTTCAATTTCGACATGAAAATTAAAAGAAAATTAAGAATTTAAAAAAGGAAAAAAACGAATTTAGGAACTCACAATGCATCCAAAGGAAAAGGCACCGCAAGAACAGGCAGTGAAGGCAAGAAGAAAAGGTCTCGTGGAGAGATTTGATATTTCAGACAGAACCGAAGTAGAAGATTTATTAGGAGAAGCTAATAACTCTTCTGTATGAGGTAGTAATAAACCTTCTTCCTCCATTTTCAGAATCTGAGATAATAAATTCAAAAGTTGTTTCGGTTATACATTACAGTCTTCTTGAAGGAACACAATTACAAGAAAGCTCTGTTTTTCTAATTGTTTTCTGGCAATTTTAAGGTAGAATCATTCTTTATTGAATATTAAAACTTAGGAATTGGATTTTAAATCCAATTAATCAAGAGAAATCGATGTGGGTTTTTTTATTTAGAATTAGAGTAGAGAAGAGAAAAATATGAGAAAATGCTCAAACCTTTTTTTTTGAGTTTTGAAGGTCGTTCGTTGGTCTCGTGAAGCAAGAAAGGTGGAGCTGAAACACAAATTGTGTTTGATCTGTTTTCTCTAATAGTTATCAGTTGGCTTTTGTTTCTTTTTATGGACGACATGGAACTTTAAAAAGAATATCAGTTTTGTAAATAAAATAAATAAATAAACATAATTCGGGTCTTTTTTTTTGTTAAATTGAAAAATTGACCTTTTTTTTTTTGTGCAAATGATTTTGGTTTAGCTTTCGCTTCTAGACATAAATGATGGATCCTATATGGTCTTCTAATAAATTATTAATAAATGCGATAAAAATAACTTGTTAATAAAATATGTTGTGGAAAAAGTTTGGTGTTAGGTCTATATATTGAGCGGCAAATTTTATAGAAAATGCATGTAAGAATACTAAAATTAAATATCGGTGTGAAGTTTTTTTGAATACTCTTTTATAGTTTTATGCTCATATCAGTTTTTTGAGCATATGACATGGTCGAAATTTCGAATAATGTAAATACAATTTCGTTCTACACGGGACCAAAAGAAGATGGTTCTCATCAGTATATATTTGAGCTATTTGCTAACAACGGCAAAAAAATGTACGTTTCTTAAAACAACAGAAAATGTCACGGACTTTCGTGCGGGTGGGTGTTCATAGTTTTCGTCTGTGTCAATTGTCCAAATGTGTTATTTATTTGCGTTTTGTGTATATTTTTTTTACTCCTAAATCATGTATTTTGCTGATGAGAAGAAGAGTTTTATCTTTTTTTTCATCTTTCCTTTGCACGATAGACAAGGCAAGATATAAGAGTGGACAAAAAGTAACTCGGATATTAAATTTTTGCTTTAGCCCCAGACAAACACATGTAATGTTTATGAGGTAGGTCCTTGCTCAAAGGATTGGGTTACTACCGCTTGTCTTTCATTATGAGATAAGCTAGACATTTTGAAAAAACCTCATACTATTTAAGCATATGCTAGTCCAAGCATGCTAAATGGTATGGATAGTTTAGCTTCAACCGGTGTCGAACAGAATGTTGGGTGTAATTTTATCATTGGACTTAATTAGACCTAATTCAATATCAATATCATTGAACGACAACGATGATTCGACGTCCACCTCATCGAAAATTTGACTTTATCATAGGAAAAGGAATATTCGCTTCCTAATCTGAGGAAGATTATATATGTTTAATAAGAATACTTTATAAATAGAAGGCGAGAGAGCTTGAAAAGGGGCATCCAAAAAACGGGAACAAATAGACGAAAAAAAAAACGATCGATCCTTGACGGCAATCATAGTTCATAGATCGATTGATAGTTTCTTGATTCTTGTTATTTTTTATACTAATAATTCTTCAATAAAATTTGATTCTACATCTCATTCCTGTTTTCCGTTGTTCTTCAACAAATCAGTTATTTTTCACCCAAACACCGAATAATCTCTGCCGATTGGGTTAGCCGGGCTTTTGTATATAACTCAGACCAAGCTTCGTCAAGTGAAGTCATACATAATAATTTATGCACCTTTCATTCCACAATGGTAAGACCATTGTTGGAATATATGTTCGCATTTGTACATACAATCTAAATTTTTGTGATTCAGTTTTTTTGTATAAGATTACTATTTGAACTTCAATACAAGGTTACCAGAAGAATAAAAAAACTAAAATACATAAACTGCAATATTAATAAATATCCCGAAATATAATTCCAATATAAATGATTTCATTCATTTGGTAGGTAGCCACAACACACAACGGATAAAAATCACCATCATCCATTCATTGATTCATCAATCATTCACTTCTTAAAAGAAAACAAAAAAAAAAAATTTAAATAGTAATTTTGTATTTTTCTGAAGAAAATAAAAACTCATGGTTTTGAGTTCTACTGCAAACGTTTGCGACCCAAAACATAAAAAAACACAAAGATCGTCAACTACCACGCAGGCACACGTGCCAACCACCACGCAGGTTTACTCACGTGTCAACCCCCACGTTTTTCTTTTTTCGGAATCAGCACCCACCGACACGCGACTGTTCTGAGTAACATATGATTTATGGGCCTTCTGGCCCATTTTAGAGACTTATACTACAATGATTTCACACACAGATTAAGATAATTTAGGCTTTTCTTGTTAAACAGGCCCGTTTTAAGAAAATGTATTTATTATTGTTCATAATTCTTCTTTCAATCTATAACCTATTAATTTGTACTAAACGTTCGCATTATGATATGCATTAAAATTCAATGCGTGTATGTTTAAAGTTGTAGACGATTAAAAAAGAAGAAGACATGATATAATAGACACATCCGATTCGATTTTCTAAAAAAAAAAATATGTAGAACACGTTTGTAAATATCTTATATCTTATATATTAATTGAGAAGTCATTTTCCTAAATGAACTTTATTACATATTATGTTATTACAAATAGCAAAAGATAATTGAAATAGGAAAATATATAATTGTTTTTTAAAATTATGGAAGAGAATTTAGATAGTATTTATTTTCAGAGGTGATTTATGATTTAGTTTCTTAATTATTTATTACTAGATAAGTATCCGCATATATGCGAGTTTGTAATTTAATATTTTATAACTTATGAAAAAAACTAAAAATGAAAAAATAGAAAACAAAATTTCATCATGGTTACCATCCGTAGAAATCCCGATGGCGCTGAACTTCTAGGGAAATCAACACTATCGGTTTGGTGATGTCGCGTTCCCTGGGCGGGTCTGTCATTCCTCCTCATAGTTGTTGGACTCCTTCTTTGGTCCGAATGTTTCCTCGACTGGCTAGGATTTATGTGTCTCCGCTCCAATTGTCTCAGATGAGTATTTAGATCACCCCTGAAATATATAATACATAAATTTAGAAACAAAATTTCCGATGAAATAAATATATAACTTAAAAAAAATATTTAGTGAAGCCGATGCAGTAAATAGTTTTGGATAACATTATTAAACTTTTTTTTTGGTGTGTTATTGACATACTACCAAATTATGGTTTTTAGGATTAATTTTCGAATCTAAATGGAAAAACTAAACCTTTTTTTTTTTATATTAATTTTGCCATTTAGGATAAATTTAAATTTGTTTTTTTAATTTTTAGTAACTTTACTTTAGACAATTATGAATCGGTTATTAAATTTTCCGATTTTTTAAGTTTTTTTTAAATTAATCGATTTTAAAAATTTCCAACTTTGACTTGACACGTGTCGCGATCAGGTGAGTTAACAACTTTGAAACGTTAAGCTTTATATAATAAGGTTTTTTTATTCTAAACTGAAATATGGTTTTTTTTTTTTTTGCTTTTATTCTTTTTCTTTTTAGGACTGTTATGTATAGTTTAATTTGCTTATACTAATCTGAAATATAGGTTTTTCTTTTTTTAGAACTTTGGCTTTATTTATAATTTTTGTTTAATTTACTTAATCTAAACATAATTAACTACTATTTTTTTTTCTTTTTACCTTTTAGGATTAGGATTATGAATCGATTATAAATTTTACTTTATTTTTTTCTTTTTACCTTTTAGGATTAGAAATCAATTATAAATTTTACTTTTATTGTTAATATTATGTGTTAAAATATAATTGGAAATTTATTAAACACCTGTCAAAATGTAATTAGAAATTTATTAAATACGGATCAAAATCAGATCGATTAATTTAACACATGTCGCGATCATGCGAGTTACTAACTTTTGAAACATTTTGCTTTATATAATAAGATATTTGATAACCCGTAAAAAAAAACTAAAAACAAAATTAAATCACGTGTGAAAATAAATAATATACAAATTTAGAAACGAAGTTTCCGATGAAATAAATAAATACCTTGAAGGAAAATTTTGGTGGAGCATATGTAGTAAATAGTTTTGGAAACGATTTTTGGACGTTTGATTTTTTGGTATATAATTGACATACTACTAAATTGTTTATATAGAGGTGAGAAATTAAAAATGTTTTTTCTTTTAAGATTAGTAATTCATTGTTTCATTTCCTTAATCTAATAGAAACACTGAGGATTTTTTTTTCCTTTTGTTAATAACTTTATCTTTTAGGGTAAATTAAAATTTTAAACTTTGCATTTTTGTTTAGTAACTTTATTTTTTCCAAATTTTTAAATTTTCGTTTTTTATTAATCGGCTATTAATCGATTTTAAATATTTTTTATTATTAATTTTTGATTTTTCCCTTTTTTAACTTTGACTTTTAGAATAATTTAAATTTTCTATTTTTCTCCTTATTATTTTTAGTTTTTTATTTTTTTCCTTTTTGTTTAGCAACTTTACCTTTTAAGATTAGGAATCTATTATAAATTTAGTAAAAAAGTTTTTAATAATTTTTTAACACATGTTAGAATCTGATCGGTTGACTTGACACTTGTCGGGAACAGGTGAGTTAGCAATTTTGAAACATTCAACTTTATATAATGAGATATTAAAAATATTTCATATATTTTTAAATAATAGCAATCCATATATATTCAAAAAAAAATTATTCAATCCATAAATATTTTCACTATAATTTATTATATTTTATTTGAATATATATCAAAACAAAAGATGAAAAATATTTT
>PKMM01007760.1:0-210203 GCA_002933915.1 Eutrema heterophyllum | reverse complement strand
GTTATTTACTATTTAATTTCTTAATTATTATGATATTATTAAATAATAATCAATCCATACATATTTAAAGAAAATATATATTTGAAATCTTGTAATATTTTTCACTATAATTAATATAAAATATTTTACTAATTTTATAAAGAGTTAGACACGAGAAATTTTTTTTTTTTTAAAGTCTGTGGAATGACCACAAAAATCATAGTCATTAGGCGGTGCATATTAGAGTTATGTTTTCAATATTATAGGTTTTTGCGGGTTAGTCCGAATAATATTTTAGTTTATTGTAAAACTGTTTAAATAGACATGTTAATCCGGGTTGATAATTCTATCTATTATCATAGTTAAACATATTTTAAAATTTAGATAAAAACAATTTTTCTTAAATTTTAAAACAGTTTTTAAACAAAAATTACCTCACGCTATATAGTTAGCGCATGTTTAATCCTAGTAATATTTATTTAATCCTCGTAATATTTATTTAGTACTCGTAGCTAGAATTATGTCCCATGCTAATCTGCTGTGCAGGCAAAAGGGGAAAAACAATCTGCAATTTTCTTTCTTCTCATGCCTTCATATGAACAATTAACGTTTGATAAAGTTTACTAGGATTTTCCTCTTTTACCCATTTTTTTTGTTATGTTAAATGGTTCTGACCGAGATTCAAAATGAATTGAATTAAATCTTCATACTGTATGAGTCAAATATATGTCAACACAAAAACTAAACAAATGATGCTTCAATTTTTGTTAGTTGTGGCAACGCAGACCTAAACGTGTCATAGTCGTCAAAAATGTTATCATTCTCCAACTTTCAGTTTTAGATCTGAACTAAGCTTGTCCCATCATTATGACACCATTCCTTTTATTTATTATTTTCATTAGTAATATGTGTAATGACAGGAAATCATTTTCAAAGCTTAATGCCGGTGGAAATTTTGTCTTTTATTTTTATTTAATTTCTGTTGACGTTTTTGCCGGCATGCCGTATGAAATAATTGCGTCAGCTACGATATAGGATATTGTATTTCTCAATTTATTTTAGTTTCGCATAATTGCGTTTGATGAATGATGTTTATAAAAAAAAAATAAAAAAAATTGATGATTAAGTGTTGAAATACTATACTTTCGAACTCACTTCTTCACAGCTTGTAACGTATGAAAACATCTTTTGATCTACGCAGATTACTGAAAAAAACTTCCAAAATATTCACTCTATAATCCCATATACTGATATACACATAGATTGCTTCGTTGTGCATAAGAAAAATGATATCACTGGAAATAAAATACATAAATGTTTTTTTTGTTGCTAAAAGGTTTTCTTAAATTGATGAACAAAAAAGGTTATAAGGAATCAATAAGAACCTAAACATCCATAATTCACATCTAGAGAGAGCCTAATTCAATTAGGATCTCGACCAGACTTCAAGGAGAAGATGTCCACGATTGGATCCTAGCTTTCGAATAGCCAGGCACTTGTTCTTGAGTCGACAATGGTGAAAATCTTTGAAACTATTTTACCATTAATGTGCTGACATGATTATGTCTAATCA
Organism: Eutrema heterophyllum; assembly: GCA_002933915.1. Lineage (NCBI taxonomy): Eukaryota > Viridiplantae > Streptophyta > Magnoliopsida > Brassicales > Brassicaceae > Eutrema > Eutrema heterophyllum. The sequence continues at coordinate 208,651 of PKMM01007760.1, read as the reverse complement.
AAACATTGGATACGACTAAACAATTAATACATGCATATTTAATATATTATTAATTTATTATTCGGAGATTCCTTATCATGTTGCTTCCATAGTCGGATACCTAAGAAATTAAATAGAGTTACATGCATGCAAGTATTGTCATGTAAATGCCACCAAAAGGCAAAAAAAAGCAAACTTAACATATAGTTAATTAACTAATATCATAGGGTCAATAATTATCTATTTTATAATCATATGAGGTCAAAGCTAAATTTATAAATTTCATGTGACCCCCGGCCGCCTCTAAAGTTATTTTCAATCTTGATAAACCATATCAAACCAACCGGAACTAAACCAAAAAATTGATCCAAATATTATCTGGCATAAGAAGACTAAAAATTAAATTTTAGAAAACAAAAATAGGTTTCGAAATAAACAGATTTTTTAAAAAATCGTGGTTTTGGGTTTAACTCTATACTATATGCAGATAGTTGCAGGTTATGAATTTGATTGTCCATACGAGTTGAATTGTTTATCGTAATTACATATGTTGCAAATTAAATCCTCAACTTATAGAAAATTGGATCTGTTTGTCGTAAACGTTATAAATCATCATTTCTAGCTAGTATGTTTCTAAATTATTGTAATCATGAATGATATAAAGTATGAAATTAAATGAAGAATAATAATCATAGAAATAATTATTATACATGTGGATTAATTATTTATTGTTTTCCCGTTGGTCTGCCTGCCTAGACTATTCACTTTTACACACACCCTCATATAGTCATACCATACGTACACATATTAATTAATAATCCTCGCATGGTCTCTCCCTCTCCCTCTCCCTCTCCCTCTTTCCCTCTTTCACTATATATGTATGTGTACTTCATCTTATGAGCTTACTCAATCTTTCTTAATACTTTAAAGACCAAGAAACTCAAAAAAAGATCAATCAATGGCATTAATGGTGAAGAATAATCCATACGAGTACACAAAGATGGAGAAAGAAGATCCCCAAGAGTTAATTCACAGAAGAGCTCAATTTCTAATCCGGAAGGTTCTTGAACGAGCAGACAACAAGACAAGACAGCACCAACAGAGAAAGAGATCATCTGGGCCGTGGATTATGATCAGAGTGGTTGGGATTAGAATGAGAATTGGTAAGAAGCTTAGGAAGCTGAGGAAGAATAATAGTTATGTTTGCAAAAATCTTATCTCTCGTTTCCTCAAATCTTTTAAGCGATTCTTGTCGTCTTCTTCTTCTTCTCGAACTATCTCTGATCTTCCTCCTCTATTCTCTCTTCAAGTTTGATGATCTTGAATTGTTTTTGTTTTTATATCTTCTCATATGATATCGTTTTTTTTTTCTTCTACGTCACGGCAAGCTCCTCCTAGACGTGATTCTCTTTAGGGTTTTGAATCAACTCCTCTTGATTCTTTGAGCAACATATCTCGAGTGATATGTTCTTTCGTCTCTATCACGACGCCTTCATCTTCTCTTATCCCTTTGTTGATAATCTCATTATCACTCATATCTCGAGTGATATGTTCTTGCGTCTCTCTCACGACGCCTTCACCTTCTCTTATCCCTTTGTTGCCAAATTTTCCAAAAAATTTTCGTCTGTTGATCGAGACGAAAGCAGGTTAGGGCGGAATGGGTATCGAACCTGTGAGTCATACTTACCATTCTCTCTGTGACAAAACGTCTACGTTGACCCAACACAGCGTTACGCTGGTTCACGTTTTGGATGAACTGCATTTCAAAGAGAGAGGTTTGAAAGAGGAAGAAATTCGAGAGAGGACAAGTTGGAGGAAAGTTTCGCAGAGAAAGAGAAAAGAAGACGACGACGACGATCTAAAGGGGGAGAGAGAGAGAGAGAGAGTTAGTGTGAATATTTAGTAAAGATGGGCCGTGTGATAAAGAGAGAGTTAGTGTGAATAATAAATAAAATTATGGGCCTGCATTGGGCCAATAATCCGGCCCATCTTTACTAAATTGCAATTTAGGGTTTTCTGTGCGGCGAAAAAAAAATCAAATTGTGTTTGGAAACAGAGCCGGAAGAAGATCGAGGCGAGAAAGATAACGGAACCGCGCAAGAAGAACAAGATGCCCAATTCCAATTCCAGGTAATCTTTAGCTGATTATAGCAATTGTTATAACAGAAGCTATTGTTTGGTTTGGAAATCGGGAGTGATGATCCTCTAGCATAGGGGTTTCGTTTGGTTTGTTCTGAATATGATCTTCATTTGTACAGATCTAAACACCACCAAAAACAAAGGCTCCAACATGAGAAAGTTATTGCAGGATTGGTAAGTACAAAATGCTCTCTCTTTTCTTTTCAACGATGTTAATTGAGAGGGAAAAGAAAAAAAACCGTATTTTACAACATGTGTGTTCTTCTTTGTTCTTGCAGCAGCAAGAACTCACTGTGCTACAGATTTACCACGAGTACGATTCCTTCCTAAAACTATTTTGTTTATTTCTTCCCATCTTCGTTGTCTCTTTAACTTTTAATTTGAATGCTCCAGCAAATTGAATGGAGAGAATGTCTCTGGTCTGAGCTACACAGAGCTAGCGGCACTTGAAAGTGTGTTGAAGCAGGGGATTTGCAGTGTGGACGAGCAGATAAAAAAGGTGTTTCTCAAATCATTATCTTTGTCTGAAATTCTTATATTTGGTACAAAACAGTTTGTTTAATAACCATGTCTGATTCTTCCAGGCACAAGATGAGTTATATGTCAAGCAGGTAGAAGATCTTATCATATATTTTGGTGGCGTTTTCATTTACTTTTTACTTTGGAGAATCACAAAGTTTAACCTTTTTTTTTTTTTTTTTTTGTATATTTTGGATTTTGAAGATTGTAGAGTGCGAAATTATGGGGGACAAGGATACCGAATGGATTGACAAAACCGACAGCGAAGATTTCATCTATCAAGGAGTTTTGGCCAAGAGGAGAACAACGTTGAGGCACAAGGCTAGAGAGCTCCGACTCAGCTCTGGCAGCAGCCAACAGGAGCATGGCACTGACCTTAGAGTTCTGGTGAGTATGTGTATTCATATTCACCTCTTGTTCTTGTCTTTGTTCTTGCCTCACAATTGTGTTTGTTTGCAGAAGTCACTCATTCAGGGTTTTACTGTCGAGAAGGAGAGAGTTCGGCTTTGGAATGAGTATGTGATGTCCACTGAATTCAAATTTCCATTTATGTCCTGTTTTTTCGTTTCACTGGGAAGTGGTTTTTTTTTTATAGGAGAATGGTTGGTAAGGAGCTGAAGGGTATGAGTTTCCACGAACTTATGATGTTTAAGATTGAGATACAAACTGGTTTGGGCAAAGTGAAGGATGAGATGTTGAGATCAACACAACAGGCAAGGTAAAATATTTATCCACTATTTTAAAACTATCTCTTCTTCTTCTTTTCTGACACTTTTCTTCTTCACTATNTCTCCATGGCTGAACTTCCTCGTCACTTAGGTAGCCAGTCACTTTTTTACACGGTTCTTACCTTTTCCACAGAATCGTTATATATATATATATATATATGTCAAATCTTTGTTTTTTGGTTCGCTTTGCAGGTTCTTTGGGATAGAATTTGTCACCGGAAGAGCTTTATTAAGAGATGGAAGAGAGAGTCTTGTTGTCATATGGCTTATGTCTTCTCCTTTATTACTATGTTTCACTCTCTCGCTCTCTTTTTCAAAAAGTTTTATTCTGTTTTGTTTGTTAAACTGTCATTAGTCAGTCAATAACTACTATTACTTTTCCGAGTCTGTGTCACTCAATGCTATTATCCTCGACATATTTCGAATGTTTATGCTGTGAAGAAAGAAATGATAAACGACTTGGCATTTTTATTACACGAAACCATTTGGGAAAACAAACGCAACTGTATGCTACTACTAAAAAACACGTTTGCGTATCTTTGTTGTTGTGTAAAGTTAAAACTACCAACATGATCTCACTTTCAAAAAGGAAAACTTGGATTTGACAGTAACACCTTCCTGCCACCATTTCTTCTCCATGGACTTGTTGACTCTGATGGTGAGGCAGTGAAACCCTTTTGCCGTTTGGAGGAGATACGGCATTGATGTCAGTTATTGGAGATTGGAATACATTCTCAATATCCAATGTGATTGTCAAAAATGAAGATGATGAGATTGTTGAGGAAGCAGCATATGTTGTTGGATGAAATGGGAGGCTGAGCCAATTGTTGTCTATATAAGTAACAAAGGTTATAGCAAAAAATCAGGAGCTTTCTTAGTTGGTTTATATCAACACATTTAATTGTTTTGAGATTATTTATTTACCTTAAAAGCAAGTATTCGTTAGGGAACTATAAAATCAGTGTCACACTGTTAGTTGTTCATTAAATTATTTCCAAATATTTTATTTAGTTGATGCAACAGATGTAGATTATCATTAAAAGAAGGGAGTTTGATGATGGTGATTGGTGAACTTCTTATGCAATCGCATTAATTAAATGTCTTCATTAGCAGCTCCTTAACCTCCGTTTGTCCACAGCTTAATGGCGATCTTCGAATGGCGGCGGCAGAGAAGACGGCCACTCGACGGCGGAGGAACTCGGCGACGTCTTCTCTTCAGGCCATTGTATTCGAGAAAATTCAAGAGAATGATTCTCTTCGCTGTGGTCTTCTTAGCCATCTTCCTCTAGGATATATCTCATATATAACGTCACACATATTGGATGGCTGCACCTTCTAAAGAAGATTGCCTACGTACCCTTTAGAAGGGATCAAGCCAAACACGTAGTTCTAAGACAACACTCCTAATCTCACACAGGTATACCACAACTTGGTAACTCTTTATATAGAGAGTCTCAAACATTAACCTAATCCTAATAGGAAACATAACAATTTAGATAACTCCTAAAAAGCTAATTTTCCTTTTTTCATGATTCGGTAGAATTAGGTTAGCTTGCTTCTCAAGCTTTCTTCAAGCTTAATCCAACATTCTCCCCCTTAAGCTTGAACTCCATCTTCTCCAAGTCTTGAACTCCAATGATCTCTAGATATAGAGATCTAAACGAATACTCAAACTCTTAATAAGAAGTCCTTCTCTTATTAATCTCAACAAAGGGAAATAACTCAAACCCTTACAAACCTTCAATCTCTCAACTTCTTCAACTTGATCCTTTCCAAGTGTGTTCTGCACCATCGCTCTCTTCTCATTTAAGAACACGAGATTATAAAAGACTCACTCTTTTATTGCTTTAGAAAACTTACTCAAAAACTAAAGCTCACACACTCTCTCTTAACCTATGTCATGCCCAACAGCGGTTCTCTGAGATTCTCTTAATCTATGTCATAACTCAACATAGATTCTCCTTTTTTTTCTTTTAATTGTGTTCTATCCCTTGCGATGTGCAAACTTCACTTAATCCCAACTCATCAAGATTCTTCTCCAACTCATCAGGATTCTTCACTTAATCCCTTTCAACATAGACTCATCAAGATTCTTCTCCAACTCGATAACAAAGATCCCGTAAAACCTTCTCTTCCTTTGTCAAACTCTGCACATTCTCATTCAACTTGTTTCTTTAACTCAACAATCTCTAATTCCATATCCACAACTTTCTTCTTAGACTCTCTCAAAGAATCCTCAACAATTCTTCTTCTTTTGTTTTCAATTCATCAACTTACTCGATAACTTGATCTGCACCAACTATGCTTAGAAAAACGCATATAGAATACGAACTAACCGTCCAGTTGATGATCCCACCGTTGAATATGAAGACAGTAGTGTCATGAACATCTCCACAAATATTCAGAGCAATCGGATTTCATTTGATCCGCCAAATGGATCCTCAAAGCAGCTGCGTCGGAACTGTCTTGGACACTGGAAAGCTGGGAATGTCACGGTTCCAACGCCACCAACGAAGAAGCCATCAGATGGTCCAATCACCGCCGACGGAGCTCCAAAGCCGCTATGTTCAAGCTGTCCAGATTTCCCGATCCTCACTACACCATCTTCATCGCTGATCTCATCCTTCATCTCGTCGAAATCAGAGCTTCTCCTCCTCTTGCTTAACTCTATCTATCTCTTCACGATCGACTTCTAACCCAAGTGATCGCTTTCTTAAGCAATCGTTGCTTGTTCTCCAAGTTACCACGAGCAACTCCTTCCTCTGCTTTACAAGGTCACGATCAGCTTCAACCTAAGCTACTGTGATCACCTTGTTCTTCCACCGGTCCGGATTGGTTTCTCCTCCGTTCTTTGACTTCAACGATTCTCTTCTTCTCAAGAAAATCGTTTTTTTTTTCTTCTACGTCACGGCAAGCTCCTCCTAGACGTGATTCTCTTTAGGGTTTTGAATCAACTCCTCTTGATTCTTTGAGCAACATATCTCGAGTGATATGTTCTTTCGTCTCTATCACGACGCCTTCATCTTCTCTTATCCCTTTGTTGATAATCTCATTATCACTCATATCTCGAGTGATATGTTCTTGCGTCTCTCTCACGACGCCTTCACCTTCTCTTATCCCTTTGTTGCCAAATTTTCCAAAAACACAGACTAAACGTCTCGGAGTCTTTACCATCGTCTTCTGCTTCGGGGCTGGAGAGCTCATCTTCTCCTATGGTAACCTCATCGTTAATACTTTCTCTATTGTTACCATCTGATTCCTCACCATCGTTTTCACTCTTGGTTTCTTGTCGCAAATTGCTTTGATCAATTTTGCCAATTCTTCTCGCTTCAATTTTCCCGTTGGTCCATGTTCGCAACATCTCTCCTTCTTCTTCTGCAAGAAGGATGTAATCCTCTAAGTATTTCGGCTTGTTGCTCTGTCTCTGCGATCTTCGAAAAAACAGGTTCAAGCACCTCCGCATCGTGCTCTGTTTCTGATCCGGAACCTATCAGATTGTGTTCTGTTTCAAACCCGTGACCATGCTGATTTTCAGAACCGTGACCGTGCTCTGTGTTTTGCCCGTGACCATACTCTGTTTCGGGACCGTGATGGTGATGATGATCTCCATCAGTTTGAGCAATAATACTTGTATCTTTCTTTGCATTCCCGAGAGCAATTAGTAGCTTGCTCCTCAAGCTATTTCAAGCTTAAACCAAGCTAAAGCAATAAAAAGGAAGAATTATTTACTTCACATCCAACTTCACATCTCCTCCAAGTTTGGGTCATTGACGTACATGTAAGTCCTCTCTTCATCCAAAGCTCCAAACTTTTCGTATATTTCAATCAGATCATCCTTCTTAGACAAACTCGAACCAAGACGCTTTCTCTCTCTTTGTTGTCTCACTCAACTCTTTTCGGATTTCTTCTTCATTATCATCCGCTTGCTCCTTTGATTCACCCTTCTTGCACTTTTTCTCTTTCTTTGTTATCTCACTCGACTCTGTCTCATTCTCTTCTTTGCCAATTTGCTCTGTCTCCTCTGTTTGCTGCTTTGAAAACATGCCACCACGTACGGCACCACCACTTCCTCACCGTGTTTCAGGCCATTATCATCGCCGTCGGAGCTCATCTCCACCGCCACAGCTCCGTCTCCATCTTACGATTCGCCTTTGATTCGGCTCCTCTTAACTCCTCCATCTCCGTATCAAAGCTCTCGATTTTCCGACTGATTTCACCGTTATCGGTTATTTCTCCACCCGAATTGCAGCTCTAAAACGTTCCCTTGCACAGATGAATTCTTCTCGTTGCTCCTTCAAAGAGCTTCTAAGTACATCTAGCTCATTGATGTCCTTGTGCATCTCACCTTCTTGTTCTTTCAACAACTTCTTTTGGGGAGAAATTTCTTCTCTTTCCCTCTCCAGAGCAAGCTTCTCGTACTGCACTTCTTTCATCTCTCTCTGAGCCAACTTCTTTGCGTAACTAATATTGTCAAGCTCTTCAAGGCTTCTCTTCTCATGTGTTCTCGCCCTTTCATTAAAATCTCTCTCACCCTCTTCTTCGTGCCTCTGCAACTCCATGTCAAGATTTCTTTAGGTGGATCGAATCCCTCTTCTATTAAGCTCTTGCATCGATCCACCTCTTCTGCGTAAGTAGCGTTTGTCATTGGAAGTTCCGGATCTTGCTCATCATCCAAAGCCTTAGTAATCTCAACCTCTTTAATCACTTTCAGCTTATTACCACGGGTCTTTCAAAGTGAAGTCCGGATTGTTTTCTTTGGCTTCTTCTTAGAACTCAAGCTACCCCGAGAAGCACCGTCCTCTTTATTGATCAGACTAACATCAGTCTTAATATGTACCGAAGCATCAAAAGTCTCATTAGCAACGGAGACCGTTCCGTTGCTCTCCTCTACAAAGCATCTTTTGATTCTTTTCTCAATACGCCTCCAAACCGTAAAAACTCGACTTTGTTTTCGTTATCATGAGCCCACCTTGATTGAACGTAAAACCGTAACCAGAAGCTTGGATCCACCAATAATCAAACGTCGCAGCTTCCGAAGTACGAAATTGCAGCTAAATTGAACTCGAATTTGCAGAAATTTAGTATTGAGTATTCTTCTTCTTCTTCTTCGTAGTGTCTCAGGATCGAAACGCTCTGCTACCAAATCTAGGATATATCTCATATATAACGTCACACATATTGGATGGCTGCACCTTCTAAAGAAGATTGCCTACGTACCTTTTAGAAGGGATCAAGCCAAACACGTAGTTCTAAGACAACACTCCTAATCTCACACAGGTATACCACAACTTGGTAACTCTTTATATAGAGAGTCTCAAACATTAACCTAATCCTAATAGGAAACATAACAATTTAGATAACTCCTAAAAAGCTAATTTTCCTTTTTTCATGACTCGGTAGAATTAGGTTAGCTTGCTTCTCAAGCTTTCTTCAAGCTTAATCCAACAATACTTCAATCAATACGCGTATACAACATATTTATCTATCGAATTGGATTTTGGTTTGGAAAAAAAAAAGATACGTGGTTAAACTATCATCAGAATGATTTAACTAGTCTTTATCATCACTATAACATTGTTTTCTATAATCGGAAACCAGTAATACGATTTATAGTGAGGATTTCCGATGGTTAGATAGATTTACATTGTTATTTATTTAAAAAAATTAGATGTATATCGATTTAGTGAAAGCATCGCACACATGACATGCATACGATATAATTAGGCTGGGAGATTAGGTTAAAGCTGATGAAATAGTTGGGAAAATATATTTTAGAAAAAAATAGGTGATTTATGTGTAAATGAAATGAAAAAATGATGACTTCAAGTGAATATGCTTAACCAGTTATCACTACAAGAATACATGCAATTTCCGACGGATATTGTCCGTCGGTTCCAGTTCGTCGGAAATTAATATCCGTCGGACTATTCCGATGGAACTTTGTCGTCGGAAAAGGGTTGGAATATTCCGACGGAATACCGACGGCGATGTTTCCGACGGATATTAGGTCGGAACAAAACGTTGGAAACCCGTCGGAAATTTCCGACGGGATTCCGATGAGTCATATTTCCGACGGCTTTTTGATCGGAAGTAAACGTCGGAAAATGGTCGGAAATTGGTCAGGAAAGTCGTCGGAAATATTTCCGATGGGATTCCAACGGCATTATTCTCGACGGATTTCCGACGGCCTTAAGTTCCGACGGATATTCAATTTAAATTTTGTTTTTTTTTGTGATTTTATTCAATTAATTCTCATTTATAAATTATGATAAATAAATAATTAAATGAAATAATTTTTAAAAAAAGAAATTAATTAATTAAAATTCATTATCATAAAAAAATAATTCATTAAACAAAATATTTTAATGTTCAAAAAAAAAAAAGTTTTCAAACGGTCGGAGAGTTATAGGGATCGTCGGGTGGAAAGAGATGAGGAAAGACGCCCTCCATGATCTTCTGCAAAGAGGTGAGCTGGGTCTGGGTTGAGGTGAGCTGGGTCTGGGTTGAGGTGTGTGCGGAGCTCCTCGACCTCCGCGTCACGTTCTTTCACCGTTTGAGTGAGCCTCTCGATCTCGTCTTTGTACCCCAAAGGAAACCGAGGAATGGAAGAAGATGATTTCTGGGTCGGAAGTCCGCCTAACCCAGCGAATCGCCCTTTGACTTTCCGAGTTTCCTATGAAAATAAAACATCAAAATAATGTTAGTAATGAAATTTTGAAAAAATAATAATTGAAAACAATTAGAAACTTACATTGAGGACAATGTCGTTGATCTCTTCCCGGGGTAACTCGTTCGAGGACGACGACCCCTCGAGAGTGAGCTGCGAGAGTCCAACTTTTCGTTCCCGATCCATCTTCTTCTTCTTGCACGTCTCAACGAGGTCACGCATGCCGGGATCCTGGATCACACCAGTTTTTTTGTTGGTGTACCTCTGCTCGATCAGTTTAAGGTAGTCGGGAGCTACGCCGTCTCTCTTCGCTTGTAAAATGTTGTTAAGTAAATAATAATAATAACGAAATTAATAATTAAAAATTGAAATTAGACTTACCATTTCCATTGCATCCCGTTCGACGGTCTTTGCGCCGCCGTTGTGAATGTACATCCCCTTCCCTCTTCATTCGCTCTTCCGATTCTTCGTGTTTGTTTCGGCTAGCTTCTTCGTCTTCGGCTTGCTCCAATAATCGCAGAAGCCCTTCCAGACATCGTCGTCGAGGTCCTTCGGCTTGTCCTGGCCGTGCTTCCACTTCTGCTTCCACTCGTACATGTGGTTCGAGTACGAAAGCGCGGCATACCTGTCGAATTGGGCAAGTACTTCCCTCGTAAGGGAATGGTGCCAAGTGAAATCTTGCTACATTTTTAAAAAAGCATAATGTTAGTATTCGAAATTAAAATTGACAAAATAATCTAAAAAAAGAATACAAATCGAAAATTTACTTACCGCGAAACTCCGGTGCCACAAGTCATTCTCGTCTTTCGGCATGTCCGAGTACTTCTCGTGCGGTTTGTCCAACATGTTGTGGAGCATCCGTAAGATCGCCTTTGTGATCTCAGGCGACAACTTAAACATGAAAACAAATAAAAAAAGAATTAAGTCCGTTTAATTAGAATCAAAATCTTAAAAAATTGAAATAACAATCGAAATTTCACTCACCAAGTCCCGTCTTCAAACTTCGGGTTGAGACGGATGCAATGGCTCCGGTTGGGCTGTTGGACTAGGTCCTCGATGCTAATCCGGCTCCGAGCTGCAGATTGCTGGGACTCCGGGACTTGAGTTCCCGAGTTCGATCTGCCAGGAGGCGTAGCCCGAGAACCCCGAGAACGGCGGCCTTGGGAGACTCCGGGACTTGAGTTCCCGAGTGCGTCCTCGTTATTCCTGCGGGAAAAACAATAAAATCGTTAGTACTTACGAAAATTAAAAAAAATATCCGCAAATTGAAGAAAAATAAAAAATTCCCGAAAATTTAGAATATCTCGAAAATTTCAAATGTCCCGAAAAATACAAATTTCCCGAAAATTTCAAAATTCCCGAATATTTCAAAATTCCCAAAAATTTCCAAAAATTTAAAAAATTCTTAATTTTTTTAAAAATTCCCAAAAAATTCAAAAAATTACTAAAATTTTCAAAGATTCCCCAAAATTCAAAAATTCCTAATATTTCACAAAATTTCCCAAAAAATATATAAAACGTTTTTTATATAATTATACAACATTTTTTTTATATAACGTTTTTTGTATAATTCTAATAATATTTATACAAAAACGTTTTTACAAACTTATAAATTACTAAATCTAAAATTATAAATTAAAAAACGTTTTTAATTAGTAATAAATTATGAAAATTTCAATTATAAGTTTCTAAAACCCAAAAAATATATAAAAACGTTTTTTAACATTCTAAAAATATATAAAAACGTTTTTAAACATTTTTATTTAGTACAAAATTTTGATAAATAATTTGAAAACGTTTTTATTTAGTACAAAATTTTGAAAAATTCAATTATAATTTTCTAAATACTTAAAAAATATTTAAAAAACGTTTTTATAAATCAAAAATTTGTTTTCTAAATCTAACCATTCTAAATCTACAATCTAATCACATAAACCCTAACAATATAATTATTGTACATAATAATTACATAAGAAATTCCATTCTAACCACCTAACAATACACAAAAAATTCCATTCTAACATCCTAACACTAATAAACCCTAAAAACTAACAAGATCTACAAAAAAAAAATAAGGAATTGAAAACTTACATATTTGGATCCATAGGAAATGAGGAATTGAGGATTGAAGAGAGAGATTTGAGAAGAAATCAAAAGAAGAGGAAGAGAGAATCGCCAAGGAAGAAGAAGAGAGAAGAGAAAAGAAGCGTCGGAAGAGAAAGAGAGAAATGAGAGAAAGAAATCGATAGTTCGTCGATTTATATCGATTTCCGACGGATCTGGCCGTCGGAAATCCGTCGGTTTTTTTTTTTTTTTTTCATTTAGGCGGTTCAGTTTCCCGCGGTCTCGAAAAAACCAAAGTCCGTCGGAAATTTCCGACGGACTTGAGAATATAAGGTATATTCCTTGCATGTTTGTCGATTGACCAGTCAACAGGCACGTGTCATAAGACATAATTCCATCGGAAATTATATGATAACTAGTAAATTCATCAATGTTAAAGACTTTGAATGAGTTTATTATAACTTATACAACATCAAAACGTATACATTTCACATAAATCAACTATGCCTTATACTATAACTTATATAAACACTTCTATCAAATTTTATAAATTCTATATAACGTATTTTTTTGAAATATGACATGTTCAACATATTCTATATACATCATACAAGTGTTTGTAAACAATTTCCACAAAAAACCTATACCCTATACCCTAAACAACATTTTTGAAAATATCCGTCGGAAATCCGACGGATCTCGAGATTGAAGGTGTAAAACACGATGTAAACGTGTTTAAAACCTTATGCTCAATAATCCGTCGGAAATTTCCGACGGATTATGTTACCCCGGCTAAAACTGAATCCCTCGGCTAAAACTGAAACCCCGGGTACTGAACGCCTCGGCTAAAACTTAATCCGTCGGAAAGTTTCGACGGATTTCCGACGGAAAGTTACCCCGGGTAAAACTGAATCCCTTGGCTAAAACTTAAACCCCGGGTACTGAACCCCTCGGCAAAAACTGAACGCCTCGGCTAAAACTTCATTCGTTGGAAGTATACTTAGCAATTTTTTTCTAGGTCCACATAACTAATATATTACACATTACACTTCAAATACAAGTACATATTTTACAATGCAAAGTTTATAATTAAAACTACTCCGAATCTGAGGATGAGTAATCTGATTCTGCTAAATCGGAAGTTTCACCAAATTCGTCAAATTCTTCCTCTGAATCCTCAAATACCCGATCATCGGCATGTACGGTGAAATCAACAACAAGGTCGGCTCAAGGGAATAGTCGATCGAACCTAAACCAACAGAGTTTTGCTGGAGGGGTTCATGATCGGACATCACATGAACCCTACCTCTCGGGTTTATCAATGTTACTGTAATCCACGGATCTTGCTTGTTTGTCACTCGAGGATAGGGAATATAGCATACCTACACCATGTAATAAAGTCATATAACAATTTAGACACGGTAATGCAAAAATATATACTAACAAATAAAATAACATAAAAGAATAAAACTAACTGGTCTGCTTGTGAAGCAAGTACGAATGGCTTGTATTTCTGGAGTCGCTTTCTGTTATGTAATGATGTAACACCAAATTTGAAACGACCGTTTTTTTTTTTTTTTTTAAATTTCCATAATTAATTAAACAACACAAGAACACGTTCTACAACTTACACAAGCTAATAGTTCTATAACAGCAAAAGCAACAACAACAACAATAAAAACCCCGGGTCCTAGTCATCGCCTCTTCACTGCCTCGATTCCACGATCACGCCTTATCTTTACCTGCATCGACAAAAGTGATGCATCATCATTTGGCTAACCAAACGCTGAGTGAGATTGATCCTCCCAACAACAGGCTACCAACAATCACAACAATCAGCAATTATCAACACGAAGAATTAATTAACACCAATTAAAACTTCCAGCACAATTAGCAATTCAATCCCATGAAAAACTAAACCAACGCCTAGCAATTCTACTCCAAGAAAAGCTAAACACACAGCCTGAAAAGTAAACACACAACACGCTTTCAAGGCATAACTAAAGACTGGTATCGACCGATACTAGCCTGGTATCGATCGATACTAAAAACAACACGAGTCTATCGACAAGGGACTGGTATCGATCGATACACCCATGGTATCGATCGATACTCCCCTGCGACTCACAACCTTCACGAAATCTAAACCCAGAAATCGCCAAGACAATTCACAAACTCATCAATCAAGCTTAACAAAGCACCACACAAGCTTAATTGCTAACCTTTGGTCACAACTCACCTTAGATAGGATGGATCTAGCTTTAGAAGACCTACCTCTCTTCCCCCTTAGCTCACGCCAAAATCACGCTCTTCCAACCTCTTCTTCAAGCTTCTCTCCAAGCTCAAACTCTCTTGATCTCGCAAGATCCAAGCTTCACCAAGCTCTTCTTTCCCTTTCTCTCTCTCTCTCTCTCTCTCTCTCTCTCTCTCTCTCTCTCTCTCTCTCTCGCGACCCACTCTGATTTTTCTCCCCCAAAAGAATGGTTTATCGACCGCAAGAAGAGAAGAGGAAGAAGACAATAAGGAAACCCCGACTGGTATCGATCGATACAGGATAGTATCGATCGATACTACCCCGACAGGTATCGATCGATACAAGTCTAGTATCGATCGATACTACCCCCGGAGCAAACCCGAATTAATTATTTTCCCCAATAATCAATTCTTCCGGAAAGCGGGCGTTACAAAATTGGTCGTGTCGCACACCGCTTCCTACTAATGGGTCGTTCCAGTCGCATAAAAATGCAACGCATCTCAAACCGAGCATTCCTGGGTACTGAATATCGAAAATCTCACGTACGACACCATAGTATACAAGATCACTGGACTAAGTAGATACACCGTAATATGAAGTTGTCGCACTCCTATCATCCCGAAGAATCATAAAAGCATACCCCCGTGTGCTACACATAACATGTGACTGCACGTTTGCTAGTGGAAAGCGCGAAATTTCTTCTAACCACGTGGAAAAGCTTTGTCCGTTAGCCTTCTCTGTCGCCACCTGCACGAATAAATAAAAAAATGAGTAAAAGAAATCATTCATTATATATGAAAGTTTAAACAAGGCAATTAAAATACTTACATAATTTCTTAACCAACGTCCGAACTCTTCCTGTTTGAGCTCGATTAGCTCGTCCTCTGTTTTGTTCGGAAATGAAAAACGTTGATAAGCCATATACAAGCTGTGACATTGAAGCGATCATCACGTTAATATATATATGTATTATTTTTTATGAACCAAATTATTAATTTCTTATTAGGTCCTTGCTCTGCTTCTCGAGGGAGATGAATTGTTAGATGTTCCATAACATCAAAGAAGGAAGGCGGAAATATCTTCTCCAAATTGCAAAGGATTACATGTATATATCCGCAAGATTGCAAATACCGTCTGATGTAAGAGAGCGAGAACATATATCTTGAAAAAAGGCACCAATCCCTGGAAAATATGGATAACAAATGAATAATTAATTAAATACTAAAGTATATATTGTGTAAAGTATTAACAAAATAATTTATTGATTGTACTGGCAATTGCTTCGTGGACATTACGTGGTAGAAGACATGCAAAGGCAAATGGAAGGAGGCGCTGCATCACCACATGGCAATCATGACTCTTCATCCCAATAAACTTCCTTTCTCCATGATCAACGCAGTTCCGAAGGTTAGATGCGTATCCGTCCGAGAATCTAACACTTTTGGCAATCCAGTCAAAAAGCGCGGCCTTTGAAGGTTCATCCAAACGAAAAGCCGGGACCAGAGGCTTCCCGTTCCCTGTCACATGTAGTGCTCTACGAGAACAAATGGCTGACAAGTCCAATCTAGACTTCAGATTGTCCTTCGTCTTCCCTTGGACATTGAGAACGGTGTTCATAATGTTGTCGAAAAAATTATTCTCAATGTGCATGACATCCAAATTATGCCTCCAAAGATGGTCCTTCCAATAAGGCAAATCCCAGAAAATACTCCTCTTGTGCCAATTATGTACGTTGCCACAACCATCAACAAGATGATGCCCGTTACCACCACAATCAACGGTCCTATCTGCACCAAAATCTCTGAACTGATCCAATAAATACTGTCCATCTAACTCAGGAGGTGGACCATCAATTACTTTCCGGTTCTTCCTAAACAATGCGGTGCTCCGACGATAAGGATGGTCGCTAGGTAGGAATCGCCTATGACAATCAAACCAAGATGTTTTGCGTCCGTGCTTCAATTGGAACGCATCTGTGTTATCTTGACAGTACGGACACGATAACCTTCCGTGGGTTGTCCATCCTGATAACATGCCATATGCTGGAAAATCGCTAATGGTCCACATAAGTAACGACCGCATGACAAAATTCTGCTGACAAGAAACATCAAACGCCTCAACACCTTGGTCCCATAACATTCGCAACTCATAATCAATGGCTGCAAAAACACATCAAGTGATCTCTTCGGATGCTTTGGTCCAGGAACGAGAATGCTAAGGAACAAGAGCTCCCGTCTCATGCACAAAGATGGCGGCAAATTGTAAGGTGTTACAATTACTGGCCACAATGAATATTGTCTACCGTTCTTCCCAAAAGGGTTGAAACCATCAGTACATAATCCAAGGTATACGTTCCTCGCCTCATACGCAAAACTAGGATACATTGATTGAAAATGTTTTCATGCTCTTGCGTCTGAGGGATGAGCAATTTCTCCATCCGTTGTATGTTCTGCATGCCATCTCATTGCTCCCGCTGTGTGGTCTGACTAATATAACCTCTTCAATCTCTCTGTTAACGGCAAATACCACATCCGTTTATATGGCACTGACACTCTTCCACCTGTTTCCTTATACCGAGGTTTGCGACAAAAACGACATGTCGAACGGCCTGCGTCCTCTCTCTCCAGTATATCATACAGTTGTCGATGTATACATCTATCATCTGATACGGCAATCCTAGCCCAGTAACAAGTTTCAGTATCTTATAGTATGATGCCAGTGCAAGATTATCTTCTGGCAAAATGTCTTTCACAAAATCAGCGATTGCATCCACGCACTCCTCACTCAAATTGAAATCCGTCTTTATACCCATAATCCTAGTTGCAGCTGATAAAAGGGAATGTGCACCTCTACACCCATCATATAAATGATTTTTAGCAGCGTCTAACATATCAAAGAATTTCCGAGCTTCTGTGTTAGGTTCTTCCCCTCTATCTCCATACTCAGCAACCGATGGCATACTTTCACGGAATGCATCGTTCACCATCTGAACATGACCTACAGTACTTTCTACTTCCATTGCAGGTTCTTCTAAACTAGCGCTATCCCCAATATACTGTTCATTAGTACTAGCATAATTATCAACCATTGTATCATTTTCTCCATGATAATACCAAATCTTGTAACCCGGCACAAACCCATGACAATAAAGGTGTGACCATACTTCATCTATCATGATTAATCTACGATTCCGACAATTCGTACAAGGGCAGTAGATTTTACCGGTTTTTTTTGCTTTCTTCTGCTTAGCCGCAAATGCCATGAATTCCTGCAGACCTTCACTGAATTCTTCCGTAACTAGGCCCGTGTCCGGAATTTGATGAGGCTTGTCCATCTATGATCGAAAATAATTATAAGGATCTGAAGATGACATTTTTGTAAGGAATTGTAGATGAGAGGTTTTTTTGTGATTGTAAATGAGAGGGTGGATACGTTTTAATAAGGAAATTGTACGCGTTTTCCGACAGATTTAACGGCTATTTTCAAACGGATATGTAACGTATATATTATTTCAAACGGCTACAATCCGTCGGAAACCGTCGGAAATCCGTCGGAATGTGTCTGACGGATGGTCGTCGTCGAAAATTCGTCGGCAACGTCAAACGGCTACATCATCTGTCGAAAATCCGTCGGTTCTTTTCCGACGGATCATTGGCGTCGGAAATTTCCGACGGATTTCCGACGGATCCTTTTTTCCGACGGATGTTACTTTCGTCCAATTCCCGTTGAAAATTTCCAACGGAATTATGGCGTCGGAAATTCCGTCGAAAAAACCCTGTTTTGTATAGAGATAATAATATTTTAGTCATGTCAAAGTTGACTATAAAATTAAAAATTTCCGTTCTAATTACTGAATGCAAAAGAACGGTGAATTAACCGTGAGTCACCTAGTCTATTTTATCGGCTATCACCAATGAAAATTAAAATAACGGTGCTTAACATATTCGGTTTTCTAAAGACATTCTAGAAGAATAGCAGAGATAAATGATTCGAAGTCTGATTGAAAACTGAAACCAAACAAAAAAAGTCTGATTGAAAAATTACAGCAATTTTAATTAGGAAGTTCTAGTTCTAGCTTGATATATATATGCATGCATGCCTTTGGCCACTTACGTAATGGTCGAAGAAAAAGACACATAATAATCTCAACCCCAAAACAAAATGACGAGGGAAAATACATTGTAAAGTGTTATGACTTTATTTATATATTTTTTTTCGTTTGGAAATATAGTGTTATGTAAAATTTGATGTAATAATGGAAAATAGTTGTGGAGGAGTTTTCATGTAAGTTTAGGTTATGAATTGATTTTCTACAAACATGAAATTATTTAACTATTTTATTGGTCAGTTGAAATTTTGTCATGCTTTAGATCCACTAAAAAATTTGGTTAGGTTACTCGAAAATCTATATTTACTTTAAAATAATTAGCTGAGTGATAAAATTTCAGTGGTTATAAAAAAAAATAAAAAAGATAAAAAATAGTTGTGTTGAGAGATAAACTGGAAAAAGTTGTATGAGACACAACATAGCCACACAACTCATCCCTCCTTCACGATCTTGTCGGTTCCTTTTGATCAATTTTCAAACCTATTACCCCACATTAACTCTTTTTCGTTGACTTACGATCTTGTTTGGTTGACGTTGACCTATGATTACATATTGTTTTTTTAACGTCTATATTTTTTATTTTTTTTGAAAGAAGGATTTTTAAGGTCTATAATTCATAATACGCATGTTATCGAACTCGAATTTAGCTTATGACATGTTGAAAAAATAACAATTAGAAATGAACAAAAATTCAGAATCACACCGAATATTATTTTAACCCAATCAATAACAAACTTATTATCTTATTATATAAAGCTGAACACGTCAACGTAAGCATGACACGTAAGATAATTCTTATTCACGAGATTATAATATGTGTCATTGTTAATTAAGATTGCGATTTGTATCAAAGTAATAATCTGAATAAAAGAAAAAATAAAAGGTATTAAGTAAATATAAAAAAAAAACATTCTAACTGATCACGAGATTGTGACATGTATCAAAAAAAATATAATAATATAAATTTTATATTGTTAGTTATTTATTTCTTAAGAAGACAAAATAACAAAAAGGGAAAAGAAAATTGAGTTATATTTAAATGGAAACTAATAAAATAAAATAAATAAAGTAAGAAAAAGTAACTATAAAAAATGTAAACTATAAAATTTATATAATATAAAATTATATTAACAATTTATTATCATGTTTGATAATTCTTTTATAAGAATCAAATGACAAAAATTTTAAGATTTAAAATTTATTTTTGGAACTCTTTCATTCACACAGAGAGAATGTTTACCATGTTTATTAATAATATGAATCAATTTTAAATTTTCTTAATTGTGAATTACAAAACATCATTTTTAGAAAACTAAACACGAGTCTTAATTTAGAACCTGATTATACGGGTCATTACGTAAGTTATCAATTTTAGAGTCTAATAAAATTATTTTTTAACCGCGTATCACGCGAAACCTTATCTAATACTGAATAAACGAAAACCCAACCGACTTTGATTTGTAACCGAAACTGAAATTTATCAAAAATACTTTTTTTCAATAAATATAAAATTACTAAATATATATATTAATTGTTTTATTTTAATTAACATTTTATCCAAAACCGACCATACAGAAAAGAAAATTTCAAACCAAGTAAAATTTGATTCTAATTTGGATGTTTTCCTCAGAACCGAAAAACAAATTGTATATTTTAACCAACAACCTCAACAGATCTCATTACCATATATCTTTCTCTCATTAGCTATCGCGAAATACGATTGAAGATTGTATAAGGCCCAATGAAGCCCTCAAGATCGGCCCAATTCAAGACCTCGACATTTTTTTTTATCAACTCACACTGAAAGTGAAAGTTTCCGCATACGGAAACAAAAAAAAAAAATCCAAAATATAATTTAACTGTTCGAAATTTAAATATTTTCTGGATTTACTAGATTCTCTTTTAAATTTTTATTTTCCTATATTAGCGTAATCGCATATGGAAAATTCTCTTCTTTTTTTCTTTGTCAACAAAGAATTTTCCTTTCTTGTACAAAATATACCGTAAAAAAAAATCAATTTAATTGATATTATTTTCGGAGTATTTTTAGCAAATTGACAATTACTTCTACAGTTCTATTACACTGAGAAATTGACGAGACTGATAAATTCCAATTCCAGTCAAACATATACAACTCAAATCTTTATTTTTTTTGAGAAACATACGAAAATCTCTGAAAGTCTCCTCCTTCCGATAATGGGTTGCTTCAGCAGCAAACACCGGAAAACTCAAGGAGACATCGCCGGAAAAGCTCAATTCCGATCAATCCAGTACAAACCCATGTCCTTCATCAAGTCCCCGAGCATCGAAAACCTCAAATCCCTCCGACACAACAACAACCAATCCATCAGCAGGTTTCGACACCGCCGTCGAATCCGACCTCCGTTCGAGATCCAGACACCATATTAGGCAAACTATTCGAAGACATCAGGTAATTTTACAGCCTAGGGAAAGAATTAGGTCGAGGGCAGTTTGGGATAACGTATAGGTGCAGAGAGATTTCCACAGGGAACACTTACGCTTGCAAATCGATCCTCAAGAGGAAGCTAATCAGTAAGCAAGACAAAGAGGATGTGAAGAGGGAGATTCAGATAATGCAGTATTTGTCTGGGCAAGCAAACATCGTTGAGATCAAAGGTGCTTATGAGGATAGACAATCTGTTCATCTGGTGATGGAATTGTGTGCTGGTGGTGAGTTGTTTGATAGGATCATAGCTCAGGGACATTACTCGGAGAGAGCTGCTGCTGGAATCATTAGGTCGATTGTGAATGTTGTTCAGATTTGTCATTTCATGGGTGTGATTCATCGAGATCTCAAGCCTGAGAATTTCTTGCTCTCGAGTAAAGAGGGGAATGCTATGCTTAAAGCAACCGATTTCGGGTTGTCTGTGTTCATTGAAGAAGGTGAGCTAGAGATTTGAACATTTTTTTTTTTGATAGAATCATCTTTAGGAGTTTTTTAATCTATAAGATTGTCTTGCACAATCGAAAATCAGTCATAAGGAAAATTGGTGACTTATGTTCCACTGCATTAAAATTTCTGCTTCTTTATAGAAAGTTTAGCTTTTTGAACATATTCTTAGCACCTTGATCTTTGAATGAATCACCTTAGGTTTTTGATAGCTTTCAGTCTGGCTTTGGTATGTCAATGTTTGGATTCTGTAAGTATTGTTGAGAATGCCTTTTTAGTTTGTTTGATTCTAATATTCAGATGATTGATGTGCCGTTTCTGAAACCAATAATTACAGGAAAAGTTTACCGGGATATAGTCGGGAGTGCTTACTACGTTGCCCCTGAAGTGTTACGGTGAAGTTACGGGAAGGAAATCGATATTTGGAGTGCTGGGGTTATTTTGTACATCCTACTTAGCGGTGTACCTCCTTTTTGGGCTGGTAAAAAACCTTTTAAGCTAACCACATTCCTTGATTTATTCTTCTTGAGGTTTGATCTGTAATCATATGTTATATTGTAGAGAATGAGAAAGGAATATTCGATGTGGTTATAAAAGGTGAAATTGATTTTGAAAGCCAACCATGGCCTTCTATATCTGAGAGTGCGAAAGATCTTGTCAGGAAGATGCCAACTAAAGACCCAAAGAGACGAATCTCTGCTGCACAGGTTCTTGGTAAGAGAATCTGAATACCAGTTTTTTTCTGTATGTGATCTAAAGCAATCAAATTGAAAATACATATTAGCAGGCATGATTAGACATTAGGCTCAACACCGGAACAAGATAGTTCAGTCCATTCTGTAGGTCTTAAAATGAGACTGGTGAATCTTAAAGTCTTGTTCTGTTTGTTGAGATGGTCGCCTAACTAGTAATGCTTTACTAATATGTAGCAATCCTTATGAATTATAGAACATCCTTGGATCATAGGCGGGGAAGCACCGGACAAGCCTATTGATAGTGCTGTATTATCCCGTATGAAGCAGTTCCGAGCTATGAACAAGCTTAAGAAGCTAGCTCTTAAGGTAAATAAGTAGCTCATTTTTTTTTTGTTGAAAACATCGTTCTTTATTATTTAGTTGTGCATCTTGTTTATTGTCTTGTCATCTCTTTGTGTTCTCCACTCAATTGAAACATCTCATATCTATTGGTGCTGAAATTCGGGTTGTGATTTGCGTGTTTGGTTTTCAGGTTATCGTGGAGAGTCTATCAGAAGAGGAAATCAAAGGTCTTAAAACCATGTTTGCGAATATGGATACCGACAAAAGCGGTACAATCACTTATGAAGAACTGAAAACCGGGCTAACTAGACTTGGGTCTAAACTCTCTGAAACTGAAGTAAAGCAACTCATGGAAGCTGTTAGTTATCTTCTGCATCTTTATTTTACTTTTCCGCTTCCGAAATCTTAAAAACTAAAACTTGAAACACATAATGATAACTTTTCAGGCTGATGTGGATGGTAATGGAACAATCGACTACTTCGAATTTATCTCTGCGACAATGCATAGATACAAATTGGACCGAGATGAGCATGTTTACAAAGCATTCCAACACTTTGATAAAGACAACAGAGGGTAAGTTTCTTCCATTTTCAGTTTACGAATCGATCTCCATCGACCATTTCTTGTGTCAAGAGAATCAAGATTCGAATGTGTATCATGAGGCACTAATGTGAATGCATTGGTTATACAATAGGCACATAACAAGGGATGAGTTGGAAAGTGCCATGAAGGAATATGGAATGGGAGATGAAGCTAGCATCAAAGAAGTTATATCCGAAGTTGATACCGACAATGTAAGTCGCAGTCTCTAACATAAGCCAACATCAGACATTAAACCGGTTCTTGAAACCTTGTAATGACCACTCTGTTACAGGATGGAAGAATAAACTTTGAAGAATTCTGTGCGATGATGAGAAGCGGTACCACACAGCCACAAGGGAAACTCCTTCCATTTCATTGATCGAAACAAAAGCCCTTGTCCTTGTTTCCCCTGAAACATAGATCCAACCTGAAAACCAATTCTTAGACCCGGAGAAGAAGAGCTAAACCAGGGAAAACCGAGGCGAGAGTAAATGATCACTTGATACTGTCTCAAAATGTTATTTCTTCTCTGTGTTTGTGATCTTATGGGGTTTAGTTTAAAAGTCATTCACAAGAACAAAGTTATTTATTTTTCTCTTTAAACTGAGTTTGAGATGCTGTCATGTCTTAGCTCTTTGTAACAAATCCACCTTTTTGCAACGTTCTTGAGAACTCCTTAATCCTTATGAATACTAAGAAGAGTAATTCTTTTATAATGTTTTTCTTCTAAATTATGTAAATTATCTTAAAAACTAGTATGTTCAAATTCAAAACCTGTTTGTCTTTCTTTCTTCTACATCCTCACTCTTCCATTCCCAAAATGCCCTAATCTAAACTAATTTTCTGATTTGGTTGATGTTGTTTAGCTTAGGAAGAGCTAAATATTTTATTACCTGCATAATGGTTTATTGTTACTCTATAAACATTACACGCTCTATATTATATACCAGTTTGGGTTTATTTTTTGGTTATTTATTTTGTGCGTAAATTTTCACGTTACTCTATAAACATCACATGCTTTATATTATATACCAGTTTCGGTTTATTTTTTGGTTATTTATTTTGTGCGTAAATTTTCACTTACAAAACTTATAGTTACTTTGTTTGTGTGTAGATATTTTCAGGTGACCATGGTAGGCTGATGGTGCAACTATTGTGCGCTAATGATCAATATTATGCATATGTGAACATGGTTGACTCCGGCGAATCTTACGTGATAGGTCATCGGCAAGAGTATATATTGGAGCGGATGAAGTAGCAAGCGTGGACTGCCATAAGATTCATTCAATGCCCAGAGTTTCATTCACCATCGGTGAAAGAGTGTTTTCTCTCTCCACGAGAGATGTAAGATCAAATTAGTTTATTTGTGGTTATTAGTTTTTTTTTTGGTCATTGTAGCGAATTTATTGATTTTTTTTTTCAATATATAAAAAGTGTCTGGTGAAGATGAATGGACTTCATGCTATATTCAGAGTGTTGTCTGGTGATGATGATACATCGTTTCTAAACCCTTGCTCTTTTATTCAATTTTAAACCGAGTTTTACGATTGTAAGTTTGGGAGACGAATCTCTGACTCTACACAATTTTGGAGAAGAATTTGCAACCCTTTTGATATTTGCTTTTAATCTCATGATGTTTTCTTCCATATCTTTTTTTGTTTTTATGTCTGAGTAGTTTTCTCTTTAGGTTTAAGAGATTCAAAGAAGTTTTCTTGAATTACTAAATTACTATAATACGGATTTATTAATTGGTTCTACATATCGTTGTGTTCATTGTTTTAACTAGATTGATCACTTCGTTTATGATTTTAGGATTAATTTATCTATCAAAGTGTTGTTAGATTTCGTGAAAAAAAACATAAAAGAGCAAATTGTCCTTAGCAACAAAAGCTGATGCTAAGGCGGTTTATGAACATATCAAACTTGAATGTTAATGCGTTTTTAGAATTCTACAGAAATATTCACCACCTACTCTGTTACAACACCAGTTAGTGTTTCAACTTCAAATATCATCACGTGCTTCTCTGACGCTGCGCGGAGAGAGGATTCCCGAAGCGGTGGTTTTGGCTGGATTTTCATCGAAAATGTGGGTACAGAACAATGCAGAAATCATTTTGCAGAATCTTATGTAGCCTCCCCGCTTATGGCTGAAGCAATCGCTATTCGGGCAGCTTTATCTCACGCACTAGAGAAAGGATACACCAATCTCTGCCTCAAATCAAAGCTCAAGGCTTTGTCCGAGCAATCAATTCCCGGGAACAGATTAAAGAAATCTACGGAATTCTTTACCACATCTACTCCCTCTCAAATCGTTTTTCATCGTTATATTTTGTCTACATTTCGCGTCTTGCCAATGTTTGGGCAGATGCTTTAGTAAAGAAATCACTTCGTGATTTTTCTATCAACCTATCGTCTTTGTAAGTTATCTTCTTAATGCATTTGATGTTCAACAAAAAAAAAAATTATATGTTCAAACAATAGTTTAAAATCTTGGATTTTAAGTATGGTAGTTAATACTACGATAGTGGGTTGATTATATATCGGTGATTCGAGTTCCGAGCGGCGTTTAAATGTTTTTTTGCTCACTAATCTGAATTATGATTCTTGATTTCTTGCAAATTTCGCTGAAGCCTAATACTTTTAATCAATACTATGACATCGCTTCTCATTTTGTTAATTTACATTATTCGCATCAAACAACAACAAAAAAATCCACAATTTGTCTTAGTTCTACTAAACAAAAACAACAACAAAAAAATCCACAATTTTTAGTGTAATCCTTAGTTTTTTTTTTTGACGTCATGTAATCCTTAGTTTAATGTGGATTCAATCATTTAATCACTACTGTGATTTAACGTGCACTTGCAGCAGTCTTTTGGAATTACACTCATACATAACACTAGTTTCCAACCACATGTATTAAAAAAAATTATAGATGAGTTCAACTATAGTTTAGGATGAAACAAACAACACTAGTCATATTTTAGTAAATTGTTTTATATACATGTATAAATTCATAGAATTATTAATTTATGATATTATTGGAATCATATATTTACTAGGAGTTTCTAAAAATATATAATTTTATTATCTAATTGATTATATTGTTAATTTTTGCATTGGTCGGAATTGGTAAGTTTACTGCGTTTATTACTTTATTCATTATTATTTTTATTTTTTTAACATTGATACAAATTATGAGAATTATTACAAAGATAATTTTACAACGGACAACGTTATTTGTTCCACTAGGAACCACGACCACGATGACCGGCTCCACTTGCACCAAGCTGAAGACCTTATAAACATGCCTCCATTAATTTAAAGAACAAAAAATTGTATTAATGCAAAATAAAATAAATAAAATTATGAAAACGGAAACCAGGAACAATGTTCGAATCTTTCAATCTTCAAG
Source organism: Eutrema heterophyllum (assembly GCA_002933915.1). NCBI lineage: Eukaryota > Viridiplantae > Streptophyta > Magnoliopsida > Brassicales > Brassicaceae > Eutrema > Eutrema heterophyllum. Next base: position 182,247 of record PKMM01007760.1, on the reverse strand, counting down.
GACTAAGTCCAATTATATATATAAAGTTATTTTTTCTCACTTAGCATTTTGCCACTCCAGCGTCCACCTAAATAACAAACATATTTAAAAAAAAACAACATAAAATTAATTTAAATAAATTATAATTAATTTTTTTAAAAGTGACCCAAATTCCTAAACTCGTTAATATCAAATCAATTAGAAACATATTTTATATGAGCTTCAACATATGGTTTACATGAAACAAAAGAAAAAAAATTATGCAACGAAAACTTTTAAAATGTTTTTTTTTTGAATTTAAATATATTATATTATTAATCTTCCCCATAAAAGGGGCATCGGAACATAAGTTTCGCCGGTGAAAACTAAACAAAAACATGGCCAAAGCTATGAAATAGACTAAACTAAAATCTGAATCTAAAAAATACAAGAACTTCGATATGTGGCTGGGAAAGGAACAATCTAGCCAATCGCACGACCTCGAGCAGACACAAAAAGGGAAGAATTCAGTCGAGTAAATGGGGTTCCTCTCGCAACGAGTCTTCAACAACACCGTGGCAGAACGTGAGCACCAGATTGTCCAAATCCAGCCGTCGGCTCCGCCTACAACGAAGTTTTGGTCTGCTTTCCTACTCCCAGTGAAGACACAACGAGAGCAAAGACGAATCCCACAGCCAAATCAACACCGACTACCACCGACTCCGGTAACCGACATACAAACCTCACCCCTAACTTCTGATACAGCTCCGCCGACACACATCTCGACTTTTAGACACACAAACCCTAGAATCTTCAATCCGGCAGAACGCTCAACGGCTCCGACCAAGATATCACCGCCTCAAGGAACTGCCATCCTCAGGCGGATCCAACTGCCTCACACCGGAAACCGCCTCCGACAACTGGCACAATCCTACCTAGTCCTGGGTATAAAACCCGACCCGAGAGGACCCGAACCGACCCGACACGACCCAAAAAATGTGGTTTGGTTTGGATTTGGTTCTTCGATATAAACCGAACGGTTCCTCTTTAGAATTGATTCGTGTTTCGGTTCGGGTCGGGTAAAACCCAAGAACCATTCGGGTCCCCGAATAACCTGAAAACAGGTTATGCTCGAGATTTTTTTCGGGTTTTTTTTGGTTTTTCGGGTTTTTTTCGAATTTTTTTGGATTTTTTGGATTTTTTCAGTTTTTTTCAGATTGTTTTGGATTTTTCGGGTTTTTTTCGGGTTTTCGGGTAAAAACCATACACGAAATTTTTTTGGTTCCTTTTCGGTTCTAATTTGAAATCTCAGAACCGACCCGGACCCGAGAGGACTCGAACCGACCCGAACTGAAATTTTCTCGGGTCCAGTATGGGTCCAAACCATGTCTACCCGAAAGACCCTGAAACCCAAGAAACCCGAACCGACCCGAACCGCGGATCCGAATGCCCATGACTAATCCTACCTTTATACGTAAGCGAGCCGAACTTTAAGCCTCACTAGATCCGCCTCCAAATCTCCGACAAGTCTTCTCCGCCATCCTCGAGCAGAGATATAACTTCACCAAAAACCGTTCGACTTTCCTTCGGCGAGGCCACCAAGTTCGCAGCAACTCGCCGCACCCGTTAACCATACCGTAGCGCCGCAAAAAAATTAGGTTGACTCCAAATCCACTGTCGAAACTCGATACCGTCGTTGAGGAGCAAAACTACTTACCCGACGAGGGGGAGGCCCTCTCACAACACGGTGATGAGCGCCAAAGCCGGAGAAGACCTCCGAAAAAGAGAAATCAAAGAAAAACTTTTGAGAGATACAATTTTCGGCGCGTATCAAACATGCACTTACAAGTTTTATTTTGAAAGACAAATTAGTTAATTAAAAAAACTTTAAAATATTAAAATATTCCCTTTAAAAAATTAACTAATTGCATAAAATTGACCACAAAAAGAAAAAAAACTGGAAAAAATGTATACCATTCATTAAACAAACACATAGATAATCATAAATTTAAGAAATTAAAAAGAAAAACTAAAAAATAAACAACTAGACATATCTTAAGCTGACAGAGAAAATTTAATAAATACAAGACCAAGAAAAATAAAATAACATTAGACAATAAAAAAGTTTAAAAAATTATTTACCATGGCCGCGTATCATACCCTATCATTTATATATTGCTGGGAAGAAGAATAATAATATTAGAAAAAACAAAGACACTAGTATTTATATATATCCTTATAAACGTGTCTTCATTCATCCAATATTAATTTATAGAATAAAAAATTGTAATAATGCAAAATAAAATAAATAAAATAATGAAAACGGAAACGAGGAACAATGTTCGATGCTTTCAATCCGGAATCTGGTTTAACATCTCCTAGAACTAAAACAAAGACCAAAGAGTTGGCCATCAAAAGTCAACACAGCTCCTAAATCTTACATTTTGATGATCATCTTCCTTAAAAGCATCAAAATCTCTGAAAAACCCCACTCAGAGATTAATGGGTTGTTACGGCTATGAAAACCTACCAAATGGGACCGTACTGGGGAAGCCATTGGAAGACATTGAAAAGCTTTATAGCCTCGGGAAGGAACTGGGCAAAGGTGGTTTTGGGGTAACCTACATGTGCGAGGAGATCTCCACCGGCAAAAGTTTCGCCTGCAAATCCATACCCAAGAGGATACTAAGCAGCGAGGAGCAGAGAGAGGCTGTGAAGACGGAGATTGAGATAATGAAAGATCTTTCAGGAGTTTCCAGCATCGTACAGATTCATGGCTCTTACGAAGATCGAGACTTCGTACACATCGTGATGGAGTTGTGTGGTGGTGGTGAGTTATTCGACAGGATCGATGCTCTGGTCAAGTCCCATAGCCTTTACTCGGAGAAAGTTGCTGCTGGGATCTTCACGTCGATTGCGAGTGCTGTGCAGATTTGCCATTCGGCCAATGTGGTTCATCGGAATCTCAAGCCAGAGAACTTCTTGTTCTCCAGTGAGGATGAAGAGAATGCTAAGCTCAAAGCAATCGATTTCGGCTGTTCTGTTTACATCAAAGAAGGTGACTGCCAGATATTGACCATAAGGCCTTTGATTGTGATGAAATGATCGTTTCCATTTGTTTCAATCATTTAGCAAAATTGGTGAACATATGGTTCATTGATCTTAGGCGTTTCGATAGATATGTCAGCGTTTGGAATCTAGAAGATTGTCATGAATGTTTTGTTAATTTGCTTCAATCATTAGCAAAACTGGTGACTTTTAACTGTTCCAATGCATAGCGGTAGACTCAAAACCGGAAAGACTCTTTTAGTCTCGAGACTCTTTTAAATTTGATCATATTGTGTGAAGTATGCCTTTTTTTAGTTAATTTGATTCTCAGATTGTTATTCTCAACAACTACAGGAACGGAATTGAGGGATAGAGTCGGCAATATTTACTACATTGCTCCTGAAGTATTACGAGGGGAAAACTACGGGAAAGAAATCGACATTTGGAGTGCAGGTGTTATATTGTACATCCTGCTTAGTGGAAACCCCCCATTTGAGACTGGTAATAGCTTAAGCTAACTAAAGACGTAGAGTTGTTCTTCTTCTTGGGTGGGGTTCAATCTGTAATTGTGTGTTTTTTCATGTTGTAGAAGATGAGATTATGGAAGGCAATATTGATTTTGAGAGCCAACCATGGCCTTCTATATCTTTCATTGCAAAAGACCTTATCAAGAAGATGCTCACCAAACACCCAAAGAAACGAATCTCTGCTTCAGATGTTCTTGGTAAGCCTCTTTGTTTGTGATTCGAAAGAAATCAAATTAAAGTTTTTTTTATTAGAAGGCATGATTGTTAGTGTTTGGTGGGTGGTGTAAACTTTCTTACAAAAAATCCAGAATGAGCTTATAGTCCGTTGCTTAGGCCTTATAATGACACTGTGAATCTTGAAATCTTATTCTGTCTGAGATGTGAGTGTGAGTTTATGGTTGCCTCTAACTTGCGATCCTTGTGGTTTATAGAACATCCTTGGATCAAGAGCGAAGCTTCGGATAAGCCTATTGATGGCGTTGTTTTATCCGGTTTGAAGCAATTCCGAGCTATGAACAAGCTTAAGAAGCTAGCTCTTAAGGTAAAAGAAGTAGCAAAAAAAAAATTAAGGAATTTATATTTCTTTATTACCAATTGTGCATCTTCGTTGTTTTCTCTTGCCATCTCTTTGTGTTCTCTAATCAATTGAAAAGTACATCTCATATTGCCTGAAATTTAGATTGTGATTTGTGTGTTTGGTTTGCAGGTTATTGCAGAGGGTTTATCGGAAGAGGAAATCAAAGATCTTAGAATCATGTTTGAGAAGATGGATACCGACAAAAGCGGGTCAATCACTTATGAAGAACTCAAAACTGGGCTGAACAGGCTTGGGTCTAAACTCTCTGAAGCTGAAGTTAAGGAACTCATGGAAGCCGTGAGTTTCATAAACCTTCTCTTTTATCCTGCAGTTGTTGATCTCAAAAAGAGAGAATCCGAAACACATAATGATATATTTTTTTCAGGCTGATGTGGATCGTAATGGAACAATAGACTACATTGAGTTTATCTCAGCGACGATGCATAGACACAGATTGGAACGAGATGAACATTTGCACAAAGCATTCCTTTACTTTGATAAAGACGGCAGTGGGTAAGTTAATGAAGCAATCTCTATCAATCATTTCTTGTGTCAAGGGAATCGAAGATTTGAAAATGTAGTGAGATAGAACATCAATGTGAATGGCTTGTTTATATGTTAGGCACATAACGAAGGATGAATTGGAGATAGCCATGAAGGAGCATGGTATGGGAGATGAAGCTTGTGCCAAACAAATAATATCAGAAGTCGATAAAGATAATGTAAATCGCCCTCTGTAATATCCCGGTTCCTTTACTTTTCCCGGTTTTAAAATTTAACCAGTTCTGAATCTTGTAATGAATTCTGTGCAGGATGGAAGAATAGACTACGAGGAATTTTGTGCGATGATGAGAAATGGAAACTTGCAGCCACAAGGGAAACTTATACTTTGATAAACCCGGGGAAGAAGAGTTGTTGATCTTGAGAAACTGTCTCTACTGTTATACATCTTCTTGTAACCAATCCACTTATTCTTAAGAAGATCCTTAATCCCTGTAATTTTCTTGAGAAGCTCCCTTAACCCTTGTGAAGACTTTAAATGGTTTCAAACATTTGATAAGAGCGAGAAATATTTTCATTTTTCTTTAATTATTCTCTTTGTCTTTCTCTTGCTCTTTAATTCTACTTATTAGTATAGTCCAACTAATTAAAAAAAAACATCCATCAAACCGAGATTGGAGCATCCAAATGAGCAAACGAACAGGACCTTACTCTCATAAATCAAAGTAGAGCTCGCAGTAGACCCAATAAAGAAGCACCAAAAGAAGAACACCACATATGATCACAACAAAACTCATACTAATATTATGCTCCAACCGAGAATTGCAACCTTTATGGATTAAGCTGTACCATTCGGCTCCACAGTCGTAACAAAAAACATGTCCACACCTAGAAAAGGTTACATAGGAAGAAGAAACGAAAGTTATATGAAAACACAACGTGACGTTATATATATATAAGCTCGTATGAGAGATACATATAACGTGATTATTATTACGATGCGCAGTGGCGGAGCTAGAAATATTTTTCACTGGGGGTCAATATGATATAAAATATTAAATGCAAAAACATCATTACAAAAACCTTTTTATATAGCTTTTGAACTTTTTTATTTTTATATATACGTTAAAAGAAACTTTACAAATTTTTTTAATAATAAACCAAATTTTTAAAATGATTTGTAGTTAATATAGTACCGTACAATTCATTATTTATTTTAAATTAATTCTGTTTAATGACTTCTAGTTCTATCTGTATTATTGGCCCTATTACTTGGCGTGTCAAGGATAAAATTAATTAATAGTTTTTTTAGTATATTTGAAAAACATTATTAAGCTATATAATAACTGCCGGAAAAAGACATAATAGTTTATCCATAAAATTATAACAATGAAGAAGAAAAGTCCACAATTTTTATATATTTAATTATAAGAAATCAACACTCTTAGACATAAAAAAACAATCGGGTACAAACACAAATATACGATTTTTAATTTTAATTGTAAACTTATTCTATGTGGGCATAACTTATTGATGTGGATATGGGTTAAATTTAAAATGTTAAAAGTTAGAGTAACGTGGGTTTCAAATATATAGGGTTCAGTACAAATTTTTTACCGGGGTCAATCTTATAAACTATGAGAAAATATTATGGATAATTAGAATTTATAGGGGTCTGTTGACCCCCCTCCCTCTCAAGTGCCTCCGCCCCTGACGACGCGATTTCTTGTAATCGGTGCACGATAGCCTACTATGCCATGGAACTTTGCAGTGGACACAGAAAGAGCCACTGCATTTGAAGCATGTCCTAAGTCCCGATTCAGAACATGTAGATAGCTCGGTTTTGGACATTAGATACGAGCATCTTGGGTATGGACAATAAACCCTCTCTGTAAAAGGAGTTACGTCCTCTTTAATCCTCTGTTTCCACGTAAGACTCTGTTTTAGAGTCAAAAGCTTGCCACATCTAGCAATAGATGGCTGAGACTTGCAGCGATGCTGAGGACTATTCGGTATCGTTCCGTCAAGCAGCTTCACCTCTATATGATGTTTCACACATTCAAAGCAAAATCGATGACTGCATTTATCAACAGAAAACATGACATCAGAATCAATGTCGTCGAAACAGATAACACAAGCCTCTTTCTTAGCTTCCTTGGCTTGACGAGGATACAAACTTCTCATTGGCTTAATCTCAGCCTCCATGGAGGTCATGTTGTCGTCTAACCCTACTTTTGTTTTGCTAAAACATTGTTTGTGTATATTTTATCTGTTATATACTTAAATAAATATAATGAATAAAAAAAAATCTGCATGAAGCGTCGATCCTAATCTATAAAAGTTGATAGAAGCGCAATATTTACAGCAATGATATTTTTTTTTTATTATATATTTTACTTGCGTGATACGTTGATCATAATCTATACGCGGGTATCTTTCATAGATTTTCTATTGCTTTTAGGTGTTTTATTTTCTCATGTTGTTTTGATACTTCCAAATATACAATTTAACATGAGTCAAAAAAAATCTATTATTTGTCTGAGAGTACAACAGGTTCGTCACCTTTTGTTATTGAGTGGTGTATAACAAAAGAACCGTACAATTGTATCCTGAGATTTTGAATGCATCAAACCGTCATAGTACAAGCAAATTTTAGAATTGGTGAAAGAATGTTTCGCCTCCGCACAAAACCATTCTTTGTGCATCGTATACTGATATCGATTGTGGTTTCTTAATTCTGTTTTGTATCAATATATTTTATAATTATTCAATTTTGTCTTATTTTGGAAGCCGTGTGGTTTCTTAATTCTGTTTTGTATCAATATATTTTCTAATTATTCAATTTTGTCTTATTTTGGAAGTCGTGATTCTACAGTCTTAATTCTTTAATTTTCATTATTATACTTACAAAAAGGTAGTTAATTGTGAAGGTTTCGATAAGAACAAGTGATCGATTCACAATCTCGTGTCGATTTGTTATAGAATCGTTTTTGCCTTACAAAAAAAACGATATTGATATTTATTTCGATGGATTTTCCGGCAAAAAACGTCTGTCGGAATGTTCGGATTTCGCAATAGAATCGTCACCGTGAACATTATAACATGATGTATTCACTTGTCAAAATTGAAGTTGGTTTTAATAAGCAACAGAGGTCCAAAATGAGTAATTTGGAAATTTTGAAAAGCTTAAGAATTTACCGAAGTGTCAAAAATTGTCAAAGTTCCACGTTAGAAATTTAAGGTGAAATCTTCTTGTATATAAAACAATGGAGAAGTCCTAATAAGGTTCAAAACCTTAGGAAAATTTTATGGAGAGATGGGCTTACCATGAACTCGGGCTTGGGTTTGAATTTGGTAAGATGGATTTTCGGTCCAATAACCTAACTTTTTGTCTCAAGGTTTTGTATGTGTAATTAATCACTATACGAAAAATAAATATATGAGTGTTTAAATAATACAAAATAAATTCTATGGAACGTTGTGGGTTTGGGATGATTTCATCTCCTCTTCTATGGAACGTTTATTGTTGGAATGCATATTTCTCTCACGGATTTGGTTTTGGGTCTCATGTATCTCGACACTTTTGGGTCCAATTTCAACTTCAACTCCAACTTCCTTGTTTCCATGGCTTTTGTACCGTTTCTCTTGTGCTGCGCGGTCAGTCTTCGGATTGGAAGGGTGCTCTACAGAGACTTCGCTCTCGCTTTTCAAAGGCTTAGCAAATCGGCGCCAGATCGCCTATGCTTTTATAGCCGGTTTTACGATTGATAACCTTGCACTAGTTGCTTTTTCAATCACGGGCATTAGATCACTGTATGTGGTCTTTGTTTTCGATCGCATCATTCCACTGCTTAGGTCTAATGTCGTTGAGATACGAGGACTTCTCGACAATGTTTGTTGCTTAAGTATAATGATTGCTTCTATCTTATGCTTTTATGTTCTTCGCTTGGCTGTTATTGCCGCGGATTTGTTAGCCATGTTGGCTTTGTTATCATCTTTTGTAAACAATTCTTCCTTTGATGGAGAGTAGCTATCTATAAAATATTGTTCGAGCAAAAAATAAATAAAACAAAATAAATCTTATTCGAATAAAAATATGAAAAAATTAAATGTTTGGAAATATGTGACAAACTTTAGTTAAAAACCAAGTAATAGAATAAAAAAATAGGAGAATCAAAATCTTATTATATAAAGTTGGATTCCTCAACGTGAGGATGACACGTAGGATAATTCTCACTCACAAGATCGTGACATTTGTCACGGTTAATTTAGATATTGACATGTGTCAATTTAATTAAAATATTAAAAATAAATTAAAGTAAATATTAAAAAAAGTTAAACTAAAAAAAGCAATCTTAAAAAAATAAAAAAAACCAGAATAACTAAATATAACTTATAATAAAGGAAAGTTACAAAAGTAAACTTAAAAGTTTATAATCTACGACCACGACCAAACTTTAAAAAGGAAAATTATAAATATACTCTAAACTTAAAAGGAAAATTATAAAAATACGACCAAACTTAAAAGTTTATAATCCTTTCCATTATGAAAAAATGAAACTTAAAAAAGGAAAATTATTAATATATAACCACGACCAAACTCTATATAATAATGTACACATTTGTTATGGTTAATTTAGATCTTGACATGTGTCAATGTAATAATACAAACTTTCCAAACAATAAAAAAAAATTGTGGTTTAAGAAAATGAAAACTAATAAAATCGAAAATAGTAAAGTACGAGAAAAATAGAAAATAAAAAAATAATAAAGTAAACTATTAAATGTATATAAGATTTAAAATATATCAAAACTAAACGTAGGATAATTATAACTCACGAGATCGTGACATTTGTCAACTTAATTTAGATCGTAACATGTGTCAATGTAATAATACAACATTTCCAAGTAATGATACAAAATTAAAAGGAAATTGTGGTTTAAGAAAATGGAACTTAATAAAATCGAAAAAATAGTAAAGTACGAGAAAAAATAGAAAATATGAAATAAAAAGTAACTATTAATGTATATAAGATTTATAATATATCAAAACTAATAAAATCAAAAAAGTAAAGTACGAAAAAATAATAAATACAAAATCAAAAAAATTTAAACTATTAAATTTATATATGATTCATAATAAATCAAATTAGGAAATATTGATTTTATCAATTAGATTCAAATTTAAGTTATATAAGATTGAAATTTGATTCTTGAATTGTCTTATTCATTAAGAGAGATTGTTTATGGGTAATATGGATCAATTTTGAATATTTTTAATTGTGAATTTCAAAACGTAATTTATGGATAACTAAACGAGTGTTTGACTTTAAAATCAAATTATATGAGTCATAATTATGTGGGTTATCAATTTACAATTTAAATATTTTTTATTTCATCCGCGTATCACGCGGGACCTAATCTAGTGATATATATGTTGTTAGGTTTCTCTAGAGGTGGTTCGCGTTGGCAGTCTCAACCTTATATTATTTATTTTCACGGAAGATCTAATTTTGTTTTCTATTTCTTTGTTTAAAGTTTTTTTTCATAGGTTATAAAATATTAAATTATAAATTCGAATATATGCGGGTTCTAATCTAGTATTAAAATAAAAGACCAATATTACTTTGAATATCTGAAGACCAACTTTTGGAGGAGAAAGAAAGAAGAAACCAAGTTACTATATAGCCAAAGAGATGGGCATCAAATTCAAAATCCCAGCTCCTAAATTTTACTTTGTGACGATCTGGGTTCTCTTGTCTCCGTTAATCCTCTCCAAGTTCGTCTTCTAAAGATTCCTAGTAAAATTTTAATGGGTTGCTGCGGCAGTAAAAACCTAACTCGGTCGAATCTCTTGTCCGGTCGAGAGCCAAAGAACATACTGGGGAAGCGATTCCAAGACGTCAAAAAGCTTTATAGCCTCGGGAAGTTACTGGGCGAAGGTGGTCTTGGGACGACCTACATGTGCCAAGAGATTTCCACAGGCAAGAGTTACGCCTTCAAATCCATAACCAAGAGGAAGATCTGAAAACATGATTTAAGGATATGGATACAGACAGAAGCGGGTCAATCACTTATGGAGAACTCAGAAGCGGGCTGAATACAACTGGATCTAAACTCTCTATGACCGAAGCTAAGCAACTCATGGAAGCCGTGAGTATCAATTATCAGAAACCGTCTCATTTGCACTGCATTTGTTGATCTCAGATAGAGAGAATCCGAAACACCACATAACAATAAACTCTGTTCAGGCTGATCTTGATGGTAATGGAAGACTCGACGTAGACGAGTTTATCTCAGCGACAATGGAAAGACACATATCGGTTAGAGATGAGAATTTGCACAAAGCATTCCGATACTTTGATAAAAAGACGGTAGCGGGTAAGTTTAATGAATCAATCATTTTCCTGTGTCAAGAAGAATCATAGATTTGAAAAAATGTAGAGGTGAATTGGCTTGTTTATACAATAAGATACATAACAAAGTATGAACTGGAGGCGGCCATGAGGGAGCATGGTATGAGAGTTGATACAGCTAATGTAAATCGTCCCCCTATAATTTCCCGGTTGAAGATTTAACCGGTTCTGAATCTTGTTATGTATTCTGCGCAGGATGGAAGAATAAACTATGAGGAATTTTGTGCGATGATGAGACATAGCAAATTGCATCCACAAGGGAAACTTCTTAGAATTTATTAATGTGCTCATAAGCTCAAAACCCAAAAACGCTACTCAGAGAAGAATAGCTAAACCGGTGAAAACAGAGGTGAGAGTTGTTGATCTTTGAAACTGTCTTACTGTTATCTCTTCTTGCAAACTGTTGTAATCAGTCCTCTTATTTGTAAGTTTTCTTGAAAAGCTCCTTAATCCTCTTTCTTGTAATTTTCTTTAGAAGCTTTGCTCTTTATCAAAGTATTGGAATGCTTTGATATAGACTTTGCTTTGTACGGTTTGTAAGAAAATCATACAGAATTCATATAACCGTACAAAGAATCTAATACTTTGTCTCATCTCATTTACCGTACAAAGAATTTGCAAATGCTTTGTAAGAAAATAATCTGCAAATTCTCAAGAATAGAATTCACTCTATAAGCCTTCATATTGTTACTCTTTCTTGTAATTTGTGATTCTTTAGTATTTGTTTTCCCTTTAAATTATGTATGATATAACATTGGTTTCAAACATTTGAAAATCTATTAACTGAATATCAATTATATATATTTTTTTGTTTACTTATCATTATTATTAGTTTTTAAGAACAATCCATATATTTTAAATAATAAAAATATTCATACAAAATATGAAAGTGAATACAGGCTGCAGACTGTATTGAGAATAGTTCTTTTGAAGGTGATAAAGAGAAGCAAGTCAAAGTTTTGAGAGTAACTTGCTTCTTGAATGGTGCATCATGTGGTCTAAATACTAAATGATTGTCTGGAAGCTATCATGCTATGTTCAAAAGTAAACAAGTTAAAGAAAAAAAGAAATAGATTTATGAGATTCTCGCTTTCTATTTTGTTTTAGCTATGCGATTTAATTATTCTTGAGTAGATTTAAAAATTTAAAAATTTAAAATAAATATTTTTTGTTTGTATTTGTAAATTCTCAAACTTTCTAATGGTATTATTATTGTTTTACCTAATAAAAAAAATAGTTTTCAAATTTTTTAAAACAAAGGTTAGTTTGTAAAATATATATATTTTTGGAATATTGAATTAAATTTCTCAAGACGGAATATGAATTTAAATATTTAAAAACCGATGACAAAATGACAAAAAAAAAAAAAGTGGAAGCCTCTGGTTAAGTGGTTGATCAAAGAATTCATTAATGTTTGTAAATTAGGAGGTCCAGGTTTTTATTTTCAGATGAAGCAAATCTTCATATTAATAAGAAAATCTTCAGGTGCAAGTAAAGCTGTTCGTTGTGAATCGGGTCGGTTGTCCGTCGTAGAATTGTCTACTTCTCGTAATTGTCTATATCTACATCGGAGAAGAGCATACTTGATCAACCATTCGAGGACATCACAAAGCTTTACACCCTCGAGGAGAAGAAACTCGGTGTCGGTGGTGAAGGTCAATTCAGTATAACCCGCAAATGCGTGGAGATATCTACAGGTAAGACTTACGCTTGCAAATCGATACTCAAGAAGAAGCTAAACAGCGAAGAAGATGAAGAGTCTGTGAAGAGACAGATTCGGATTATGAACCATTTATCTGGAGAACCCAACATCGTCGAGTTCAAGTATGCTTCCGAGGATGAAGATTCCGTACACTTGGTGATGGAATTTTGTGGCCGTGGAGAGTTATTCGACAAGATCGTAGAGTGGGTCAAAGCTCAGAGGTATTACTCGGAGAAAGATGCTGTTGAAATCATCAGGCCGATTGTGAATGCTGTGCAGGTTTGTCATTCCATGGGTGTGATGCATCGTAATCTCAAGCCTGAGAATTTCTTGCACGGTGAGGATGATAAGCTCAAAGCAATCGATTTTGGGTGTTCTGTGCTCATCGAAGAAGGTGGGTTTTGGATCTGAGTATGTTAATAAATGTTTTGATGGATTCGAATAAGATTGTTATTTGCAAAAATATGCGTTTGTTTGCTTCAATCATGAGCAAGATTTGGTGACTTTTGTTCCAATGCACAAGACTCGTTGATAGTTTTGGATTTGGTATGTTAACGTTTTGAATCTATAAGATTTTCTTGTACAAGTCTCATTAGTATCGAAAATCTGCGATTTTTTTGCGTACGGATGGGACTCAGAACTGAGTTTATGCTGTGTTTTTGTTCAGATTCTATGTGATATTTTCAATTATGCCATATTAGTTAGTTTGATTCTTGTATTCATATGACTGATGCATTGTTTGTGTAACCAAACAAATACAGGACAAGTATACCGGGATAGAGTGGGGAGTGCTTATTGCGCTGCTCCTGAAGTATTACAGGGGAATTACGGGAAAGAAGCTGACGTTTGGAGTGCAGGGGTTATTTTGTACATCCTGCTCTGCGGCAAACCTCCCTTTGTGACCCGTAAAATCTTAAAGCTTACTTGGTTTGTTTCTTCTTTGGGGTTTGAAAATGTTATTCATATGTTACTGTTGTATGTATATTGTAGAGCCTGAGGAACAGATGGTCGATGAGATTCAGAATGCCTTCTATATCTTTCCCGGCGAAAGATCTTGTCATGAAGATGCTTATCAGAACACCAAAGAATCGACTTTCTGCTGCACAAGTTCTTGGTAAGCCATCTTTTCTAGATTGTTCTTAGAGCCAACACAATGTTCTATCTGTTTGTGTTTCTAGAAAGAAATCAAATTGAAATCCCATATTAGAAGAAGCTGGAAAGTGATGTGGTTAGTGTTTGGTGGATGTGATGTAGATGAGTTCCAAAAGAAGTCTCAAGAATCATCTACAAGAATCCAAAATTATGCTTACTATGTTTGTGGAGGCTTGTTTCCTCGAAAGAAATTACATTGTTTAGGCGTTAGAATGACACTGTGAATCTTGAAGTCTTGTTCTTGTTCCATCTGTAATGCTTGACTACTATCCTTGTTGTTTATAGAACATCCTTGGATCAAAGATCGGATAAGCCTATTGATGGCGCTGTTTTATCCCGTTTGAAGCAATTTCGAGCTATGAACAAGCTCAAGAAGGTAGCTCTAAAGGTAAAGAGTATTGATTCCCCCATGCTTTCCTCTTTAAACAGCTTACTAATTTGTGTGCTTCTGTTCAATGGAAACATTTCATATCCTGGCAAATGATATTTCTTCCCATCTTTGCATCGGTTTGTGGTTTGCAGGTTATCGCAAAGAATCTATCAGAAGAGGAAATCAAAGGTCTTAAAACAATGTTCAACAACATGGATACCGACAAAAGCGGTACAATCACTTATGAAGAACTGCAAACCGGGCTAACTAGACTTGGCTCTAAACTCTCTGAAACCGAAGTGAAGCAACTCATGGAAGCCGTGAGTTATCATCACCGTCTATGAAACCTCCATTTCTTGATTACTTTTTGTAACCACATAGTGATAACTTCTCAGGCTGATGTGGATGGTAATGGAACAATCGACATAGACGAGTTTATCTCTGCGACGATGCATAGACACAAAATGGATCGAGATGAGCATCTTAAAAAAGCATTCCAACACTTTGATAAAGACAACGACGGGTAAGTTTCTTCCATTTTTGATCAGACAAATCAATCATCGGTATATCATACTTGGTGTCAAGAGAATTATTAGTATATCTATCTACATTGCATGTTCTTCTGAGGAACAATGAGATAGAATCTTAACAACGAGTTGGAGATAGCAATGAAGGAGCATGGTGTGGGAGATGAAGGTAGCATCAAACAAATTATATCAGAAGTCGATACCAATAATGTAAGTTAGTCCCGGTACACGATCCAACATCAAAGATTAAACCGGTTTTGTCACAGGATGAAAAGAAAAGGGGAAAGAGGGTCCCCTTGTCTAATACCTCTCTCTGGATGTGTATAACCATTCGACTGACCATTCAGTAAAACCGTATACGAGACAGATCGAATACAGGACATAACCCATTTGCACCATTTCGTGTCGAAATCCATATAGAGAAACAACTTCTCTAAGAAATCTCATTCAACACGATCATAAGCTTTGGACATGTCCGTTTTAATGGCCATAAAATCACCTCTGCAATTTGGATTAGTCCGTAATCCATGTACCATTTCATGCGCAATCTATAGATTGTCAGAGATAAGCCGACCGGATACGAATGCACCTTGGAGAAACTATAATCGAATCAGCAATTATATTTTGTGATCAGTGT
The DNA here is from genome assembly GCA_002933915.1 of Eutrema heterophyllum. Taxonomy (NCBI): domain Eukaryota; kingdom Viridiplantae; phylum Streptophyta; class Magnoliopsida; order Brassicales; family Brassicaceae; genus Eutrema; species Eutrema heterophyllum. Next base: position 166,832 of record PKMM01007760.1, on the reverse strand, counting down.
ATTATTAATTTATAAATAAATGTCGGATAGTGGGGGAAAAAAAAGAAAAAAGAAATAAAATCTAGTATTCTCTTCGTTTACGGACTTGGACACTCGCTTCTGAATCAGTGTTTTGATCGGCTGTCATCGCCGTCTCCGCCGCTAATCGACCGGCTGTCATCGTTGAATACACATGCAAGGTACCTTCTAGATTATAATCGTTTTAGGAAGCCGATGTTATGACCTAATTAGATTTGCCATCTTTCATGGACCTCCGATTCAGTTTAGGGTTTAAAGCTCCGTTTTTTTCTTTCCCTTTTTACTGGGTTTTTCAATTAGATATACAAAAGTTTCGATGCTTGATTCGTAGTTAATCATTGTGACCAAATATCCTCATCTCGGATCCTTTGTTTTCGATTTGCTGGACAAATATGACGAAGAAGAAAACTCAAAACCCAGAGGATCTTATTTGCATATTAGACAATCTAAATTCACAGTCTTTTGCCTATTTGTGAATCCTCTTGTTAGAAATTCAAGAAATTTCATTACTTTCTCTCTTAAAATTTATGAGTTTTTTTTTGTTGTTGGCTTGTTTGATAAACTGGACTAATGGAAATTCGATTCGTTGTCAGATTTATAACATTTCTTACCATGAAGAAAGGTATGATGCGATGGGGTGATGATGATGATGATGATGATGATGAAGACTCATCCGAGGAATCATCATCGTCCTCTGCTTCTGACTCGAATGCGGATAATACAGAGATGGGGAAGAAGAAGAGAAAGAGCAAGAAGACAATAGGTAGAAGAAAACTTCATTGTTCTTACTTGTTTTAACATTGTGAGATCTCTCATGTAACTTTGTCTTGTTTTATATATTTTACGGTTGCAGCGAGGTTTGCGAAGAAAGATAAGAAAGCTTTTGACTATGAATCTTTGCAACAGCACGGTTACAAAGCTGTTGGTCTTCCAGATATTCCTCCTCCTGAGGAGAAAGCGGATTGGTCATGGGCTACGGGAAAGGATAAACAAAAAGTAGAGGAAGTGAAAGAGAGTTATCGAGAGCGAGAAGCTACAAGAGCTGCGGTTGCAGGTGGTGAGGCGATTGCGAATGCGCAGCTGCGGAGTGATAGGAAGAATCTTTCTTTTTCACAGAAGGAGAAGAAGAAAAGAGATTTGGGTCAGGCGAGTAGAGGGAAGAATTACGTTGAAGAAGAGAAGAGGCAGTTGAGAGAGAGTGGTGTTTACTCTGGTTTTGATTCTTAAAAGTCTCAACTTTGAGGTAACATCTTTGTATTTGATATGAATGTGAAGAAACAAGAGCTTGATTTTACTGATAGCCACAAATTTACATGGAGAATCATCAAATACTCAGCTTTATTTACTCTGGTTTTGATTCCTAAAAGTCTGAACTTTGAGGTAAATCTTTGTATTTGCTGATAATTTGCATTTAGCTTGACTTCACTAACAGCCACAAATTTATATGGAGAGTCAACGAGTCATCAGTTACTTAGTTTTTACTCTGGTTCTGATTCCTGAAAATCTCAGCTTTGAGGTAAATCTTTAGTATCTGATGATAAATTGATAATTTGATATGAATACGAAGACACATGATCTTGATTTGATTATTAACCTAAAATCCCAATTTAGAAATATGTTTGATATAAATGCAAAGAAGAAACAGGTGCTTGATTTCACTAATCACCATAAATTTACATGAAAAATCAACACTTTTGCAACTTTGTTGCAGAGCAGATCTCTAACTCTGTGACCTAATGCTGTAAATTGATTCTCCAAACTTCATCTGTTTGATATGATTGCAAAGAAGAAACAGGAGCTTGATTTCACTAATATCCATAAATTTACACGAAAAATCAACACTTTTGCAACTTTAAAAATCTTACAATACTGCAAATACTCAACCTTTGTTGCAGAGCTTATCTCTAACTGTGTGACCTAAAGCTGTGCATTGATTCTCCAACACCAACTTCTATCTGTTCTAGCAATCTGGAACGAGATGGATGAAATGGTTCTTATTTGATCTTTCTTTCTCATGGAAATGTCGACTGGTTTTGCGGTTTATTTATCGGACAAGGTTCAAGAACGAAGTCAAAGAATCGACGTCTCTCTTCTCAGACGGATACTTGATCGGTCTTGAAGAGTTCTTGGGGAAGACTAGTATGGTCGGGAAGCTACCGAGCTGCAATTCCTGCTTAGCAAACTCCTTCTGGCCACCATCTGCTCTGAATTTCGCAACCTTAATCCCGCTGCCAGCCAATTTATCCGCCAATTCATCGTACGATGCTTCCATGGCTTGACAAAAGGGACACCACGGAGCATAAAGCACGACGATCCAAGGCTCTTTTCGGTTCTCCAACTTCATCAAATTCTCAATCCCTTGCCTGCTCAGAGTCACAAGATTCTCACTCTTAAAGATATCCGCAACAGCAGATTTTGAGTCCCCATTTACATCACCGGCAGCAGCATCAGCGCCATTTTCCTTGATATTCCCTTTGTGAAGTCCACATTCCTTGGCCTTAGCATCTTCCCACCACCATCTCCCTTCTCTCTCGTGCTGTCCCGGTAAAACCGCTCTCGTGCACGGCTCACAACCGATCGAAACATACCCTGCCGCGTGCAATGTGTTAACCGGAACATCCATCGTCCTCAAGAAGGTCCAAACATCGTTGCCTTCAACATTAGCAACCGGATTCCACTTCACCAAACTACCAGCTCCACCATCCAAGCCTTCAAAAACCGGATCAACCTGAACAATCGGAATCTCAGACCTCGTTCCAGGAGATTGATCTTTCCTCTGACCAGTAATCCAAGCTCTGAGACCCTTGAGAGCACGCCTCAAAGGTCTCACCTTTCGAACACGGCAACACTCTTGGTGACCATCCTCATAGAAAGAGAACAGTCCCTTGTTCCTAACCAGACCTTGAACCTCAACAGAATCAGGAAACATATACTCAATTCTAATCCCATAGTGTTTCTCCACCGCATCGAAAAACCGATATGTCTCGGGGTTTAATCTCCCTGTGTCCAAGCTAAATACTCTGAATGGTCTCCCAGTTAAATGAGCATACTCAATTAGAGCAACATCTTCTGCACCACTGCAAACAGAAGAAACAAAAATCAATCTACGAACAAACTTGTCATCTTTGATTTCATATCTTATAGATCAATCTAAATATATAATACCTAAATGCGATGGCGATATCGTTCCCGAATTTCTCAAGGGCTTTATCCATAATCTCAAGAGGTGAAGCATTCTCTAGCTTCTTTGCAAGTTCTTCAAAATCCTCAATCTCTACTACTTCCTCTGCAATTTCTGCTACCATTGTTGCTGCAAGAGGAATCATAGAGTCTTTTGTCTTTGGCTCTGCGTTTAAAGGTTTCACAGACGATCGCTTCCCAGATAGATTCAGAGACATCGGAGTGACATTAACACGATCCAACAACCTCAACGAACCAATTTGCGACACTGTAAGAAGAAAACACGAATTAGATTTGATTTTCTTACCAATTCATACCCAAAATAATCGATTTTGATAAACAATACTAAAACCCCACATTGATCCATCAAAAAATTTCTCAGATTTCGGCCGAAAATTGAAAATTCATAGAGAAAGTGAAACTTAATTTTACCTTTGGGCTCTGAACGTGAGAAACTAGAGCTCGTGATCCCAGAAGAAGAAGAAGAAGAAGAAGGAGAAACTGTTGCTGCCATTGCCATTTTTCTCAGCAAGATTTCAAATTGAAAACAATTTTTGCTCTCTAGGATTTGATTTGTTCTTTCGTTTTTTTTTTTGTTTTCTTTTCAAATGCTTTGTGAGAAGCTTTGGCCTTAAATAACAAAATCGAAGAACCAGGTGAATCCAGGTTCATTGAACCTGGACACATTGTTTTTTTTTTGTTTTTGGCAGCGCGATGATTCTGGTCAAAGTCTATGACGTGGCAGTTTTTAATTGGATAATTTTTATTTGATATCATCGCTTATTTGCTCCTCACTTGGTCCAGAGATATCGTAGTCAATTTTGGCAGAACCAATAATTTTTTTTTAAAGAAAAAAATAATTTGTTTCTTTTTTTTTTCACATGTTGAAATTTAAAATTAAAATAGAAAATGCTAATCTTTTAGGCGAAACTATCAGTAAAACAATAAAAATTAACAATAATGAAATGAGACTATGACACATGTAATTTTTATAAATACTTCCATATTGCATTACCAATAAAACATCTATACAATATAGTCTCTTTTTTGTTAAAGATTTGTATACCATATATATTCTTTTTTTTTATTGGCGTCACGATATGCACATATTCTTTATGCAAGTATTTTAAAAAAAGTTAGAATCTTCATTACTTTTCTGGTCCCATTCTTGATTTAAAGTATACTTATCAAGAATAATTAATTTTATGCATAAGCTCACCAAGTTATAAAATTAGGTGCTTCACCTACCTAAACGTTATAATGCATGTGACAAAATGAGACTAACACATGTCTTTTTACTTGTAATAAAATAGGAAAATAGCTAATGTCCAATGTATGAGACTAATGTCTAGAAGCTTTAAGAGAGATTTTTATGGATTGGTTTAACGGTGATAGAATATATATAGTTATGCTTAAATTAGTGGAAGATGATAAACTTAAGCACTATATAATAAGGATCACTAACCATTATCATCTAGAAGTAGATAATATTACTATTTTCTAACTCCTCTTTAAGATCATTACGAATTTACGATAGCCATTTCTATTCTTTCGGGTTTCGATGTCGATAGCTCTTTCTATTCGTAGATTCTTCTAATAGAATGTATATATGATTGGGCTTTTATATTTTCAAAAACATTGATCCAAACTAATTTTGTTGGCTAATGGGCCGCATGACTATCCAAACATTGATCCAAACGGTTAAGTTGTCAAAATAGTTTTTTTTTTTTTTTTTTTTCAACAACCTAAATATCTAGAACGGTTCGGGAGTCCAAACCAGAGGTACTGAGTTTACATAGGTAATATCTAAAGGGTAGACCCGAGCACTCAGTGCTAATTTGTTTGTATTTGTGTTGTTTGCGCGTGAGATAGAGAAAAAAAAGTAAAACCTTCCTTACTTTTCACGAATTCCTCCAAATGTAATGAAAATGCCGGCCACTCTTCGGGTGTAGACACCATCTTCACCAACTCGGAACAATCTGTTGCAAAAGCTATCTCCGTCTCCTGATTTGCAATCATGCAGTGCATACCATAAATTTCTTGCTCTCATTATAGATCCTTCGATATCTTCCTGAAAACAGTGTCATCCTAGTCCAGAAAAATTATCAGTCTCCTTCCAAGAATCATCAACATAACACCACCATCCTTCATAAAGTGGAGTCATCGGAGTAGGGCCAATATTTTGGGATACCATGGCGAAATGGCCCTAAATCGCTACTTTGGGCCGAATCCCAGGTTGTTGCATCAGTTTCTGCAATCTTCAAAATATTTTGTGGATTTTTATCCACATTTGAGTAAACTTTATCATTCATCGCATTCCAAATATACCACACAATCCACGAAAAATTTATATTTTGATTGTCTTTTGGAAGTCTCCAAAAGAGATAATCAAAATTAGAGAAAACCGATTAAATTGAAAAAAATATTCGGGGGAGATGGTATATGAGAAAGTGTCAAAATAGTTGTTGAACTCGGTCCATATACAAGTTTAATATCCTTGAATTTTATGCTATTTGAATTTAAATCCATATATAAAAATTAAGAGAATCTGTATTTATTATAATACCAAACCGTTTTATTTTTTTGTCAGCCAAACCGTTTTTTTTTTTTTACATATTCACATATTCCTTATTTCACACATACACCCTTGTATATTTCCAAAACAGTATTAAAGTCATTCTCTTTTTTTGTTTGTTCGATAAACTGACAAGAAATACATGCGTTTCGAAGAATAAAAAATGCAACGATGTTGGAAAAAACGTTATGATGTAAGATGTGTAATTAATAGTAATACAATTATTCCAGCCAAGTGGCAAAGCGTCACTAAAGAGTTCCAGATTCTTTTTTGTGCTCTCGTTTTATAAATGAGAAGCTAAATTCTCTTGCTAAGTCAAATACTAAAATCTACTATGCATTAATATAAAATAAATTATAAATATTATAATTTTGAAAGAGCGAATATTTACTATGTTTCAAATATATGTAAATGTACAAGCAGACATATATGCACTGTACTATTAATTAGTTACATAAATAAATTTTAAAACTATTTGTCAAATTAATTATAAAGCTATTAATAAACTAAAAATAATACATAAATGTTCATTTTTCTTATATAGTTTTTACTGATATATATATATATATATATTTTTTTTTTTTTGTTTTGAATGTATATATATAATATTTTATTTTTTGAATTTTTATGAATATTCAGTTTATTTTTAAAAAATAATTATAAAAGAATTGGATATCAGCTAGCGCTCTGTATCCACTTTATCAACTAAAGATACTGTACTATGCATCAAAGTTTGCTTGCGAGTTGCCAATAGCAATTATCTGTATCATCAATTGCTCGGTATCATTAGAAATAAATCACGACGCGTATGCAATTAACAAATTGATGATACAGATATTTCATAGTAGAAATTGATTTTTTTTTTTTTTTGGAAATCCGGAGGTAATCCCAGGTCCATAGAAAGCTCACACTAATCTCCTTTTGGTCCATGATCCTTTTCGCGCAGTTGCGACGTAGGTGGCCAACAAATTTCGAACCAGAAATTTTCCACTGGGAAGTTACCATTGGACCAACCCTGGTTATAGAAATTGATTTAATCAATAAGATAAAAACATTGTCCCTTAAAATGATTTAACCCTTTCTCAAAAAAAAGAAAAAGAAAGAAAGATTGGAATATGGGAGTAGGATACACGAGAAATTGGACGTGGACAAAGAGGACTTATATTGTTTGTTGAATAATCAGAACTAATTATGGTTTTAAGGTTAAAAAAAAGAAATCAGAACTTAATATGTAATCAAAATTAAAGTCGATATATGAATTATGATGAAAATAAAGAATAACAACGGATATATGATGAAAAAGTCGAAATTATATAGTTATATCAATATAACGTCAGCGAACACAATTAATATTAATTGTTTGTTTGCATATGTTCTATAAATCCGAAACGGAGACTTTTTGTTGTGAACGTGTTACGTGTCATCGTATGAGGATTCACATACATGCAATATGGTCGCACGTGGTCCATAGGGTTAATTTTACTAAAAAATACATAAAATTCAACAGAAAAGGGAATTCGCTTTTTTTTTTATTAGAATATGTAATTGTTTTTGTATCAATGGTATTCTAATTAAAATCTCTATGTTAATTAGAAAAATAAATTTTATTTTGTAAGTTATTACATATTATACCATTACAAATAAAAAAAGACAATTCAAATAAGAAATAATATAATTATTTTTTAAAATTATTGATTAAAATATTGAAAGGATTTATTTTCCATTAAAAAGTTATTTATTATTTAGTTTCTTAATTATTATGATATTATTAAATAATAATCAATTCATACATATTTAAAGAAAAATATATATTCAAGATTTTGCAATATTGTTCACTATAATTATTATATTTTTATTTGAATATATATCAAAACAAAAGTTTGAAAATATTTTACTAAAATTATAAAAAGTTATATACGAGAAAATTGATTTTTGTAAGAATTCGTAAAATGACCACAAAAACCATAGATATGAAACGGTGCATATTAGAGTTATGTTTTCAAGATTATAGGTTTTTGCGACTTAACCCAAATAATATTTTAGTTCATTGCAAAACAGGTTAAGTAGATATGTCAATCCGAGTTGACAGTTCTATATATAATCATTAGTTAGACATATTATAAAAGTCAGTTAATTTTATTTTTTCTTTAAATTTCAAAATAATTTTTAAGAAAAAATTATCTCAATGAACTAGCGCGAATTGAGTCTTAGTATATAATTAAATAGAGAAACGAGTTGTCTTTTGGTTTATCTTTGAGCTAGCAAACCTATATATATATGATATATCATAGTTTTTACCCGTTTTTGACCATGATTTAAGTCTTTTTTATTGAGTCTTTCTAGTGTTTTTGAAGTCTTTTAGAGTCTTTTCATGTTTTAGGTACGTTTGGAGCATAATTGGAGATATTGAAGTATTTTGGAGCTTTTTGGAGCAAAGCAGAGATCATGTAGCTGAGAAGTCGATTTGAAACCCGAGTATCGATCGATACCACTTATGGTATCGATCGATACCGACTGCAGAGAACACATGTCGCGACTTTTCTGAAGTTTGAAGAAATTGTTCCTTGGTCCAGAAGACTTTAATAATTACAATAAGCCCCAAAACGTGTTTTAGGTTATTAATTAGGATTTTTAGCCACTTTTGTTGGCTACGCTTTATTCTATTCTGGTTTTTGTTGAGAGAGCTTTGGAGGGAGATGATTCGTGTGTTTTTACCCGCACCAATTAACCTAATGCGCACACTACCGCAATCATAACGGTATGTCGATGTAGCACTTTAGGATCGATCCCACAGAGAATAAAGATTACACACCAAAGATACGAGAAACAAACTAAGCTAGAGCAAAAACGGTTTTATGTTTTTTTACAAAAAGAAAGAAGAAAGAAATCAAAATGCAAGAAAGAAAATAAAAGAAGGAAAATATAACACAAAGAGAAAACGTTGGATCATGGCTTAAACTATCGAAGAGATGATTAACAATTAAATAATGAATCATTTGGAAGCATTAAACACTATCTTAGAACATGGAACACAATCGTAAGACTAATCCACTCTCGTGGTATTAATCTCTTCATCGATTACTCGATTATCATAAACTTCCGTTTGCAATCAAAAATAATCGATGAGCATTAATCACAAGTCCAATTAGTTCACTAAACACACTAAACTACAATGGCCAATTATGAATGATATGTAAAGCTCACAAAAGGTTCGGTTCAAACAATTCATTTAGACTCGGGTCAGGAGTGAAATGCCTAAGTTCAAGACTCGAATGAACAAACATAATATAGCACTAACACCGTTTACTCGAATCTATCCCTAATGCATGGGATGAGACCAAAAATCCTAGGGTGTAGCTTTAGTTCGGTTTGTCACGCCAAACTAGAACTACCTAATCTAGGTGTAGTACTAAACTTCGGTTTATCATGTCAAATCTAGCATTAAGAATCAACCGAAGAACCTAAGTGAAAGAATTAACAAAGATCATCCTAAATCACAATCATCTAACCATCAAGACAAATTACTAGTGATGCATAAACATTCAATGAACATTCAATCTTTGGCAAGGAACACACAAATAGCTTAACTCACTCCCATGATGCTAAACCCTTTATTGATAATTTGAATTAGCTAATCTCTCAATTGCAACCAAATTATCAACAAGCATAAAACGTAAGTCCTTTTTAAGCCAACAATTGACCTTAATCACGATGGCCATCAGTTAAGAATGAAAAGCACGTTTAGAAATCTTCTAGACGATCTACCAAACCTCTTCCGAGTGTAAATCGACCATGATCTAGAAATTGAGTAGCTAATTCAAGTCTAGCATTAAGATCACTTCTAAACATGTGAACAAATGATTATCTAAGCTTAAACATCAACAAGCAATCATCAAACCATCTAAATCAAGCTTAATCATGATTCAACAAAAAACTTATTCACAAGAACACCAAGAACAATCAAAAAGACATAATATACAAAAGGGATGAAGAAATCTTCTCTTTGATGGCATGAACATGAAGATCCATCAAGAACACCAAGTAGTGTTCTTGAGCTTTCCCAAGTTTAAGAAGAAGAAACTTCAAGAAGAAGAAAGGAGAAATCAAAGTATATATATATGAAGAATCCTTTAAAAGTGTGTATTATACATGAAGAATCAACCCAAGAATCTCTAGAGAGAGATCTTGGGTTGAGCACACACAAAGAATTGAAGAAAACCTCTCTAATAATAATAAAGCATACATACATCTGGCTCAAAACCAGTTATTAAAGAGTCTTGGTCGACCAAAGTCACCAAAAGTTTGGTGGAATAGTTAAAAACACGTTTTTACACTGTTTTCGGAGGTTGGTTTTTGGTTTGATACGTCTTCACTAAATCAGCCATAACTCTTGAACCACATGTCAGAATGACTCGAAACCACCTCCATTGGAAAGCTAACTCAAATATCTACAACGTTTATGAAAACCGCTGAAGCTAAATCCAAATGGAAACCGTTCTTCTGAGTCGATCTTTAAAGTACTTCAGATGGTTTTGGTCATGGATCGGTCGATCCAGAGGGGATCGATCGATCCCCCAAAAACATGAGATCGATCGATCTGGCATTGTAGGTCGGTCTGGGAAATCTTTGATGTTTGGGATCGATCGATCCAAGTTTGTGGATCGATCGATCTGGCTTGTTTCTCCACTCGCTCCTCTTGCTCGCCAGACTGGACCGTCGTCACGAAAATCGCCAGACTGGACCGTCGTCACAAACAACTTTCAAATGAAAGCTAATCCATTGATCTATCTTGTGTTAAAATCTGAGCTAAATCCATCGGTGGGAAGTCTTTCATCCAATGCCAAACGTCTGACGTCTCAACCTAATCCTGCATCTCTGTATTCCGCAATGACCTTTTATGTGGCTATTTTCACTCCTCCACCTCCTCTGACTCCAAGAACATCTGAAAATGGCTCAAACAAGCCAAAAAGAATGCAAAGACAACCTAGAACATCTAAAATGCAATGCAATGCAAATGAGACTCAAATGCATGAAAATATCCCAAAACTATACAATGTGAGATTAAAACCTATGAAAATAAAGCCCTAAAAACAAGTAAAATATGGTGTTATCAGAAGACAAGTCTGAACTTTGTTCGTCAGAGAGAAGATTTCGAACCCTTTGTTTTACTCTATTCTTATTTTATCTATTGAAGTATTATTCAGTCATGTTGCTTTCTTTATTCTCCATGTCTGAGTAGTTCTCTTTTAGGATTAGGGTTCTCATAAAAGGATTTCTCTGTATGTTAGATATATCGATTTATTAGGATTCATAATCAATTAAACTCTTCACCATAGGTTGTTCTTAGTGCTAATTCTAGCTTGATCACCTATAACTTGGATCTTAGGTTAATCAATTAGACACGAAAGTGTGATTGGAAACCTGACAGAACCTAGGGTAAGCAAAATAACTATCTGCAAATAAATTTGGTTTAGTTGTTTTGTGAACATATTAAACCTGAACTCTAAAGCTGGTTTAGATCTTTAGGATTAGCAAAGAAATTTGGAATTCTAGGATTTAGACTTAGATAATTCTCGCAACGAAAGTTGGTTAATTATAACTTAGTGATTTGAGTTCAAGAACCGTGCTAAATCTGAATCCTGATAGATTGTTTGTCTGCATTCTCAGATTTCCCGAGAGATACCCTGAACCTAGTTTTTCCCATTGAATTTACAACCCACTTGATAATCTTAGTTGTTTTCTGTTTAATCTATTGACTTAGCTTAATTCAAATCTTGCAATCTATTGAGTGATATCTTGAGTCTTTGTGGTTCGACCCCTAACTTACTGCAACTATTGCTTTAGTACTTTAGAGTATTATATTTGAGCATATCAAATTTTGGCGCCGTTGCCGGGGACTCTAATTTCACCATTAGATTTTAGCTGAGAATTTCGACTAAGTCCGACGGTATCGATCGATACTCGACAGTATCGGTCGATACTCGACAGTATCGGTCGATACTCGCCGTTTGAGTTTACTTTTTTGATTTTTTGTTACTTACGTCTCTTGACTTTTGTGTTTCAGGTGTATGACTAATCGCGAAACTAGGAGAAACAAGAGCATACAATTGACTAATCTGTCCAACAAGGAGCTAGCTGACTTAGAGCGCACGATCAGGAAGCAGAAGAAACAAGCATAGATGAACAATCAAGTTGTGTTGAATCGTGACGAGGCTGGAGCCTTGAGGGACCATGATGGTAATTTGCGCAATGAGGCTGGACAACGACTTGATAGAGAGGGAAACATATAATCCCTCCACTAGCTGTCGATGAGAATGCTGCGCAGGGTGTGCGCAACAACGACGTGAATCATGGGAATGCTGGGGTTAATCGTGCTAGAACGTTTGGAGAGTACAACAGACCCGATCAGTTCTATGCCAATCGGTCTGCGATTCGTATTCCCACTTTTCAGAGGAATGACTTTGAGGTGAAGCCTGCATACTACACACTTGTTTGTGGGTCAGCACCCTTTTCATGGTCTTTCTCATGAGCATCTCATGGATCACATCAAGAGGTTCGAAGATTTGGTCACTAGCATCAAGTACAATGGAGTGCCCAATGAGTTCCTTTTCTGTAAGCTTTTCTCATACTCTCTCGGTGGGGATGCATCTTACAGGCTGAAGCAGTTGCCTCCAGGATCGCTAATTACTTGGGTAGAGACGAAGAACGCGTTTCTTAACAACTTCTATGATGATGCGAGATCCGAGGAGCTAAGGAACAAGATCTCTCAATTTTCTCAGGGAGCGACAGAGGCTTTTAAAGCCGCTTGGGCACGATTCAGATCATATCAGAGAGATTGCCCGCATCACGGGTTTACTCAGGTTCAGTTGCTGGGTATTTTCTTCAGAGGAATCAATTGAAGGTATCAGATGGCTCTGGATGCTGCGAGCAATGGGAATTTCAACACGAGATATCCCAAAGATGCTTATGTGCTGATTGAGAACTTGGCGTCTAGCAATAGAACCAAGAATGCAGATTTTGAGCGGAAGAGGCTAAATGGGAGCATTGATGGGTCGCATATTGCTGAGGTGCATGCGAAGCTGGATTCGGTGCATAATCTGTTGATGGGTAAGCAGCAGAAGGCTGTTCACTTTGCTGATGAGGTCGAGAATGTTGATGAGGAGGAAGCAGAGGATGTTAATTACATTGGAGGTGCTGGTTTTCAAAATCAGCGATATCAGTACAACAACAACCGAGGCTTCACCAACAATGCTCAGCGAGGAGGATTCAAGTCTGATTTCAAACCCTCAGGTTTTGGAGCAAATTCCTTTGCCTAGAAACCAATGCAGAGCAGCGATTACACGCGTACCTATGGGAGTTCGTCCTATCAATCTCCGCCGCCCAAAACTCAGGAGAGCAAGGTCGAGTCTATGCTCGAACGGATTCTCGATGGACAGCATAAGATGACAGTGGACTTCAATGGGAAGATGGATGCTATGTACACATACCTAAATGGAAAGATTGAAGCTCTTAGCATTCATCAGAAGAGGCTGGAAACTCAAGTCGCTCAGACCGCAGATGCTGTGAAGAGACATGAAGGTTTTCTTCCAGGGAAAACAGTGAATCCAAGGGAACATGTTCATGCTATCACCTTGAGAAGTGGAAAAGAGGTCAGTACAGGAGTGAAGAAGACTTCTACTCCAGAGAATTTTGTCATTCTTGTTGAAGATGACGACGATGAAACTCCCGAAATCGCTCCAGTATCGATCGACACCAGTCAGTATCGGTCGATACCCGTCCAAGGATCTGCCAAAGACGTTTCGAAACAACAAGCATCGACCGACACCAGTGCAGATACCTTCACGGGACATCTCAAGCCCCCGTGTGTCGATCGATACCAACCCAGTATCGATCGATACCAACCCAGTATCGATCGACACTGACCCTGAAGTCGAGAAACAAACCGAGTTGAGTACAAGAAGAGTCTATACGCCCAAGATACCTCTCCCTCAACTTCCTAGGAAGACCAAGAAGGAAGTGGAAGACTCCAGATGCAAGGCAATGCTAGATAAGTTGATTGTTGAGCTTCCTTTTGTCGATGTTATCAAGACTTCACCAGCTTTCAGGAGATATGTCAAGCGGATGGTATCGAGCAATGTGAACTTTGAAGACGGAGTGATGATGATTACTCATGAGTGCAGTGCGATCTTGCTTAACAAGATTCCAGAGAAGCTATCAGATCCAGGGAGTTTTGTGTTGGATTGTACAATCTTCACCGAAAGATTTGAGCGTTCTCTATGCGATCTTGGCTCGAGTGTGAACCTTATGCCATACTCGGTTGCTAAGCGAATGGGAATGACAGATTTCACGTCCACCAGGATTTCTCGAATACTTGCTGATCGCTCAATGCGACTTCCCGAAGGATTGCTCAAAGATGTTCCGATTAAGATTGGGAATTGCTTGATCCCAACTGACTTCATTGTCCTGGAGTATGATGCAGAGCCCAGAGATCCTCTTATTCTGGGAAGGCCATTTCTAGCAACAGCTGGTGCTTTGATTGATTGCAGGAATGGGAAGATAGCTCTTAACATCAGTGATTTGTCATGACTTTTAATATGGAGAAGATGATGAAGAGACCAACCATTGATGGGCAGACGTTCTTTGTTGATACCTTCAGTGACATAGCTGAAGAGTATTTTCTGGAGATGCATCCTGAGGATCCATTAGAGAGGGCGTTGGCCTGTTCAGCTGATTCTGAGGTGTACTTGAGTGAAGTTGTTGCTGGATATGCCAAGATACTCGACACAACTGGAGCGGTATCGACCGACACCACTGAGGGTATCGATCGATACCAGGCGTGCGCGATAGAGGAGTTGACCGAAACTCCTAAGAAAGTTGATGTGCTTGGTGATTGGAGCTCCTAAGATCAAACTTAAGCCACTTCTAGCGAACCTAAAGTACGTTTTTCTTGGCCCAAATTCCACATATCTTGTGATTGTTAATTATTCTTTGACCAACGCGGAGATTACCTTACTGCTGAGCAAGTTGCGCAAGTATCGCAAAGCTCTCGGCTATTCTCTTGATGACATTTCAGGTATCTCCCCAGATCTATGCATGCACATGATTCATCTTGAGGACGAGTCAAAGGCTTCGATAGAGCATCAGAGAAGGCTGAATCCGAACCTGAAGGAAGTGGTCAGAAAGGAGGTGATAAAGCTGTTGGAAGCAGAGATCATTTATGCCATCTCAGACAGTTCTTGGGTAAGCCCAGTTCACGTTGTGCCTAAGAAAGGAGGAATCACTGTGGTGAAGAACGAGAGGGATGAGCTGATTCCTACACGGACGATCACTGGTCATCGAATGTGTATTGACTACAGGAAGTTGAATGCGGCCACAAGGAAATATCACTTCCCATTGCCATTCATTGACCAGATGTTTGAATGCGGCCACAATTTTATTTTGTAAGTTATTACATATTATGTCATTACAAATAAGAAAAGATAATTCAAATAGGAAATGATATAATTATCTTTTAAAATTATTGATTAAAATATTGAAATGATTTATTTTCCATTAAAAAGTTATTTATTATTTAGTTTCTTAATTATTATGATATTATTAAATAATAATCAATTCATACATATTTAAAGAAAAATATATATTCAAGATTTTGCAATATTGTTCACTATAATTATTATATTTTTATTTGAATATATATCAAAACAAAAGTTTGAAAATATTTTACTAAAATTATAAAAAGTTATATACGAGAAAATTGATTTTTGTAAGAATTCGTAAAATGACCACAAAAACCATAGATATGAAACGGTGCATATTAGAGTTATGTTTTCAAGATTATAGGTTTTTGCGACTTAACCCAAATAATATTTTAGTTCATTGCAAAACAGGTTAAGTAGATATGTCAATCCGAGTTGACAGTTCTATATATAATCATTAGTTAGACATATTATAAAAGTCAGTTAATTTTATTTTTTCTTTAAATTTCAAAATAATTTTTAAGAAAAAATTATCTCAATGAACTAGCGCGAATTGAGTCTTAGTATATAATTAAATAGAGAAACGAGTTGTCTTTTGGTTTATCTTTGAGCTAGCAAACCTATATATATATGATATATCATAGTTTTTACCCGTTTTTGACCATGATTTAAGTCTTTTTTATTGAGTCTTTCTAGTGTTTTTGAAGTCTTTTAGAGTCTTTTCATGTTTTAGGTACGTTTGGAGCATAATTGGAGATATTGAAGTATTTTGGAGCTTTTTGGAGCAAAGCAGAGATCATGTAGCTGAGAAGTCGATTTGAAACCCGAGTATCGATCGATACCACTTATGGTATCGATCGATACCGACTGCAGAGAACACATGTCGCGACTTTTCTGAAGTTTGAAGAAATTGTTCCTTGGTCCAGAAGACTTTAATAATTACAATAAGCCCCAAAACGTGTTTTAGGTTATTAATTAGGATTTTTAGCCACTTTTGTTGGCTACGCTTTATTCTATTCTGGTTTTTGTTGAGAGAGCTTTGGAGGGAGATGATTCGTGTGTTTTTACCCGCACCAATTAACCTAATGCGCACACTACCGCAATCATAACGGTATGTCGATGTAGCACTTTAGGATCGANGGGACAAAATAAATAAATGTTTTTTATTCTTTCTTTTTTTTTTAACAATTTTTATGTTTTGTTTTTTTATATAAATAAATGTTTTTATTCTATTTTCTCAGCTTCGTTACCTTCCATTAATTCAGTTTAATAAAACATGCATAATTTAATACAAATAATTTTGAACGCCTTCCTTACGATTATGTTCGTACGTTTTAGAATTAATCAATAAAAATTTAGAAAGAATTACTACCTAAAACAAAAACTAATAAGAAAGAATCACTATGGTCTGGTGATAAAAGACTAGAGAACATTGCGTTAATTCATTTTTTAAGATTTAATTTTTTTTTTTTTCATTTGACCAGTTAAAACAGTACTATATATTAAACATATTTGAAAATTTGGTGAATAAATTATCCGACGACTATATTTATCCAAAAAAATAGTCGAATTTTAGCTCAAATTACCTTTTGTTATCTAAAAAAGAAAATTTGGTAAATAAATTATTCGACGGTTATATTCATCCAAAAAATTAGTCTTATTCTAGCTCAAATTATCTCTTGTTATCCAAAAAATCCAAAAAAGAAAGTACTACTGGTTTATAATTTTTGTTTTTTGTTTTAGTTAACAAATAAGCTTGAGGCCTCAGCCTACAATTTTTCTTTACCTAAGACCAATCGTACGTGAAAAAAATATTTGCTAAAACGTAAATCATTCCCTCTAAGGAAGTAAGTGCTAACTAAATGAGCTATCAGTGTTGGATATTAGGGTTGTTTACTGAAACAAATTTCTATATTTGTTTTTAGTTCGGATGAATTTGTTTTTTTGCCAAAAGTTCGGATGAATTTGTTTGGTCAGGGTTAAAAAAATGAAACAAATTTGGATAGTGATCATTGGACCATATAATCACTGGACTATAACATGCTTACCGAAGTAATCAGAGCCTACAACGAATTGGCAATTGAAAGACCAAGGAAGTTACACTGTTCTTTTGTCTTGTTGGAGAGAATTAGAAGGACCAAGGAAGTCGCGTCAGTTACAAAACTATGATATTAAAATTTTACTAGTGAGAATTAAATACAATTTCTGTTTTTTTGTGCATTAACTCTTTTTTCTACATAGCATTTTAAATTTATGTTTATTTTTAGTGTAGTATATTTTAATCATTTACCTGGCGAATCCATCATGATCTCCAGTACATTATTTCTATATATTCTCTCTGTTTTTATATAAATAATGTTTTCATTTAATGCACATTAATGAGAACATTATTAAAAAAATGAGTTTTATTTATATTAATTTATGATAAAGACATCAATAAAATAATTAATCACTTATTGTAAAGACAGTTTAGAAAATGATTAATTACTACTTTTGTGTTGACTTCTAAAATAACATTTATATTTTTTTGGCTAAATGTTTTATTATCATTAAGCTAATGGAAATCCTGACAACCAATAAGACTATCTCTTTTAAATGATAATAAAAACATTTTTTAAAGTGTAATATAGTGTAAACCAATAAAACGTCTTTTAAATGATAATGGAAATCCTGACAACCAACATATTGATTATCATTAAGCTAATGGAAATTGGAAATCCTGACAACCAATAAGACTATAGTAATTCTCCAAATATGTTGAAAACTATTTATTAAGTTTACACTATGTTTCTAACTATTACATAATATTTAGATATTACTTTATACTATATTTAAATATTAAGTAACCAATATGACTCTTTCTTTTATATTATACTATAGTAATCTTCCAAATATGTTGAAAATATTTATCAAATTAACTCTATATTTCAAACTATTAGTTACATAAGATGTCAAAAAAAATAGTTACATAATAGTTAGATATTACTTTATTAAATAATATTTATGCATTTATACTTTTGTTTTATCACAGTTTAGGTATTACATTTTTAAACTGACCAAAACTTGTAACTTAGTATAGTCATTATGTTTTTACCAAAGAGATTGCTTATTCTTGACGAGAAAAAATGAATTGTTTTAAAAATAATTATTTTAAGCCTTTTGACCAATATTTTGTCACGGCATCAAAATAGTTCAGAAACTAGTCAAAGAATTTATGAAAAAACCTAAAATTTCGTCACTCTTTATTTTTGTATAAAAAGATTTATAGTTCAAATCCCAAAGACAATGTTTAATCCGACAATACCCGTATCCGAACCAGAACTTATGTTATCCTAATTAACTAAAATACGAGACGATTCAATATTGATAATGAATCAGTTCGAATATCTCGAATACATTGCCCATTAAAGGATAGAATAAATAATTAAGTAATTCTCTAAAATGAAATATTTTTAAGTTTTTATTCCAAACATAGCACTACTAATTTAAATTTCAAACAATAGCACAAATTCAATATTAAAATGACTCAAAACTCTTCATTATATAGGAAATCTAAACCCTAAATTGAAAAAGGAAACTCAAACATAATATTTTAATTTTAATTATAATTTATTTAGGCTAAACAAGTATTTTCACACAATAATTTGTGCTACTTTTGAAAATTTAATCTTAGTATGTTAAGTTTGGAACAAAAAGTAAAATTTTTGTGTTATTTTCAGGTATTTATGGGCACTATTTTATTTGCTTAAGAGAGAAGTTATTACTCTAAGCCAATTTATAAATTTGTGACTAGTATATTACACGTTTATATTAAATTTGTGAGCTATTTTTTGTTTATTTTTATAAATTATCTAAATCATTAGGCTCAAAATGATTATATGCTACATGAGGCTTAAGATGATAGAATTAGTCTGACTTACTTTATTTGGCTTATTCATAAGCGAAATTTTCAGTATATAGTTTCGTTTTAGTTTCTGTTACAAGTATTTAGAAAAGGAAGAAATTGGTAGTAGTAATTGATAGTTTTAGTTACTGTTTTAGTAGTTTTCATACATATAAAGAAACAAGAGTGGAGGTGTCGATTATATTTCTTTTTCTTTCAAATATACAAATGATTTAAACTATTATATGACCAAAAATATAAAGAACAAAAAAAGCAGCATAACATGACAAAGCACAACAACAATTTTAATAGCATTTTATCTCCTTTCTTTAAGGTATATATATATTATTTTTTTCCTACAAAAAAAATGAAAGAGTAGAAATTAAGGCAAAGGTTACGAGGACACAATTAGTCCAAGAAAACTTGCCTATTTGAAAATAGAGAATTCTCTATTAGTTTTTTTGTTGTTTGCAATAGAATTCTCTATTAGTTGCCTTCATCCCCTTGATTAGTTGCAAAAATTTCCCGAAAATATCAAATCGTGAGGTTAAGAAAAGAATCAATGAAAAACCCAATCGTTAGATCATATGTTAGGTCAAAAGTGCCGCGGCTGCGATGGAATTCTGATCTTCACAACTCATTTGTTCAAGCCGTCGAACAACTCGGTGGAGAAAATAGTAAGCGCAGATTCCTTTCTCTTTTTATAAACTTATTGATATAAATTCTCTCAAGTGATTACAAAAATACACAATTTCTTGTCATCAGAACAACATCTTTTAGAATAATTTATCAATTATGGAAATTCTGTTCTTTGAAGTTATCGACTATAACTTCTTATAGTAAAAAAGATTCTCTTTGATTTCGTTTCATTCAGTTCTCAAGAAAAAAAAATTTATTATCCTTAAAATTGCAGGAGCAACTCCTAAGATGGTTTTGCAGTTAATGGATGTGAAAGGACTTACAATATCACATGTGAAGAGTCATCTCCAGGTCCTAACATTTATATACGTCTAACTACTTATACACAACATGTTTATATCATTATATGTGTATTTATGAACATTATCATATTTTATAAATTTTGGTTTGGATACTGAACCACATATCTCTTAATTACCTTCCAACAGATGTATAGGAGCATGAAGCTGGAAGAATCCATGCAAGGTAAACAAATATCATCTACATTTCAATTTTAAATAATAATTATGAATGTATTCTATATATTTGCTTAGTACCATATATGCATATATATTGAAATTTAACATAGTGCACATATATATATATATATGTATATAATATATAAACACATGCAATCTATGGCAGATGAGATATTAGCAAAGAGAAGTGTTAGAGTGACAGGACAAGTGACTTGGTGGCAATTTCAACAGTACCTTCATAACTATCAACGCCTTCGAGGCAATGTCAACTTTTTCCAAAATCAACAAAGGTTCGTGTAGTTATTTCTTAATCAATAAACTTAGTTTGCTTTTAATGTATATTTTCGGGTTTAAATGAGAAACAGAACTACATATGTATACATTTTTCTATAAATGTCTTGTAGGCAAGAAGAGGAAATGTATGAAAAAATAATAACATTCGGAGCATCAAGTAATGAAACTAAGGAAGTACCAAGTGAATATTTTACTTGCAAGTCTCTCTATGAATCTTCAAGGGTAATTAATTATTCTATGCATTTCTTTCACTATATCATTGATATATATATATATATATATATATATATATACTAGCAAATTGTCCTTTCAATCTTCAAGAGTAAAACTTGTCTTCCTATAAATGCATTTCTTACACTGTCATGATCAGTGTATATATATATACTTGATATATATGAACTTGAATAATATCTATTGAAATATGTCTATTCTGTTAATTTAATTTTGGTATTGTCAACTGTATTGATTGAACTTTTTTGGTAAATATTTCGTGAGATTTTGTTTTTGGTATGGAATTAAATAATGCTTATGCACCTTGTTCATCTAGTATTGAAAAGTAATTAACAGTTAAGCATACATACGTAATTTAATTTGAACAAATGATTAGAAAATAAGATTCTTTATAACAATGAAAACATGAGAAGGATTTTGAAGTTATATTGTCATGCATGTGTCCATCTCAGTTTACGAAAATGGACATGTAATTAACTTTAGAAATAATTATATACTTTTGTTTTTGACAGGTCCGACTTAATAAAACTAGAGCTGATGATGACAATAGTGAAGTTGTTGGTGCTGATGATGGTGATGGTAATGTAGTTACTTTGTCACTTAACTCGATAAAAGTTTCCAAAGGTGAAGAAGAATTGTCCCTTGAGCTCACTCTTGGTATCAAAGCCTAACAAGAATTCGATTTTTGTAGAAACCGTTGGAAAGTATCTTGTAGATGCATGTATTAAAAATATGATTTTAAAAAAAAATCTTGTATATTGGTGAACATCGTTGCAACTTGGTGTGTTTGTAATGAGATTTAAACCGACGAGGACTAATGGTATTCTGTTTCTTTCGCTAGATCCGTTAACTCGATGATAAAGTGTACTGATAAAAACATTTTTTCATGTTTATTATGATATACTATATTTAAAACTATATAATGATATATATATATATATAACAATTTATGCAATAATGTCCAATTCATGAATGTTTGAGTTTTCTCAATTTAATATGATAATTGTTTTTTCTGTAAAGAGTTGGTTGGCTAAATATGTTTTAACTTGATGTAGTTAAAAAATCTTGCAAAACCATCTCATAGTTAAACGTGGTTGGTCCATAAAAAAAGAGAAAAAGAAATAAGGATAATACTTCTCATGTCACGTAGAAATGAGGAGTATACGTACATGAAATAAGGATAGTGAGTTTGCGTTTGATTTACTTCTCTTTTACACGTACATTTTTACAAATGACCATTTCTCTAACACCTAAACATCACTCACTCACTCACTCACTCACTCACTCACTCACTCACTCACTCTCTCTCTCTCTCTCTCTCTCTCTCTCTCTCTCTCTCTCTCTCTCTCTCTCTCTCTCTCTCTCTCTCTCTAAATTTAAAATCTAAATTTTCTGTAGAAATGTCAAAAATTAAAAATGTAGGTCCACGTATTAATTAACATTAGCTGTCTTCAAGAAAAGTGTCCTAAATGAATTTTATATAAGGAGAAATTGACAAATTTTTGTTACTAAATAATTTAATATAATAAATAATTACCATAAACAACTTTTTCAATATGTTAAAGTGATAAAATATTATGAAAAAGTTCAACATTAGTTATTCTTAAATTATTTTTTAAATCCCCCCCAAAAAACAAAAATAATATGAATAAAGTAATTATCTAACACATATATATGGAAATATAGGGTTTTGTATTTTTATCATTTAGAAATTATCATAATTTCTGAAATATGATATATCTACTATTGCAATGTTTTGTGATTAGTACAAAATTAAATTGGTTGGGAAGGAAATAGTATTTTGTATAGTGTATATATTCATGGTATTTGTTTTGTTGGACGGGTTTTTATGTTATTTATATAATTTGGTACAAAAATGATGATAATAAGCTACAATTTGAGGCTTCAAGTCATATTTTTTGTTGTTGTTGTCAATAACATGTTATGCATATCAGCATATGTTTGAATTTGTATGGTGACACAGTACATTAGTGCAAATCATTAAGTTATACATATCCTAGTTAGGCCATAAATTAATTTTTGGGTAAATTTTGACTTATTAATTTATAAAACAATTTGCCAGCATATATAGTTTTAGTTTCTAGAATAAAAAAAAATCTGGTAGTATTAATTAAAATTTTAATTTTTATGGTACATATTATTACCATGAGAAAAAATTGGTGTTAAATAATATTTTTCTATAAAAGTGTAATTTTGAATTTCCTTTTTAGAAGAATTGTAAAACAAGAAAATCACAAGTCACAACAAATGTATTTGCCAGCATTAAATATTTCTTCTTATGTTATTTTTGGGAATTATATCTTCCAGAAAAAAATTCTATAAATATTTTAAGACCGAAAAAATAATCGGTACATTTCTGAAAAAAAAACCAAATCATCAGAAAAAACGATGGAAAAAACGATTGTTAGACCTTACATTAGGTCAAAGATGCCGCGACTGCGATGGACCACCGATCTTCATCGAAATTTTGTTCATGTTGTTGAACAACTCGGTGGCGAAAAGAGTAAGCGGTTTTTTTTCTTTTTTGCAGAACGACAAATATAAATCCTCCGAAAAAATAAAAAACTTTTGCCATCAAAATCGATAATCTCTTCTTTTTTGTTTACCTATTGAGATATTTCTCTCCTCTTTTCAAATTTTCCAATTATTATATCTTATACAGGGCAAAAATTTTCTTTATGTCATTTAAAAAAACATCACTTTATATAAAAAGGCGATATTATGTCCCATTTATTATTATCTTTAAAATTGCAGGAGCGACTCCTAAGAGGATTTTGAAGTCAATGGGTGAGGAAAGACTCACATTATCGCATGTGAAAAGCCATCTCCAGGTTTTTATATATATACACACACATTTTCAGCTAGATATATATATATATATATATCACTATGTATGCAAAGATTTATAATGTGATAATTTAGATTCTTATGCTGTATGTTGTATCTGTTTACCTTCAATAGATGTATAGGAACAGGAAACAGGAAGAGTCTAAACAAGGTAAATAAATTTCACATACACTATAATCTATAGTTGTATAAATATGTTTGAAAATTTGCATAGAAAATACTGATGTTTAACATAACACATATATATATTAAGAGTGGGTTGAGAGCGGATATCATGATTATTTTGTGCTGTCCATGATTTAATCTATGCCATCCGGATCAACATTTTTTTATTCGTATTCAATATGAAATTAGTCGGATTTCTACTGTAATCAGGAATTTCTGCTGTAATCCGGAATTTCAAATGGGTATTTGATTCATTTCATAAATATTAACAAAGTTTGAAAGAATTAAAAACTAAACTCAAAATTCAATGAAAAGAAAATTGCAATATAATTTTAATTCATTCTGTTCTATATGGATATAGTTTTTTTTTAATTTGATTTTGTTCTGTAGAATTACGGTTATGCGACTTTTTTTTTGGATTGAATCGAAATGAATAATTAATAAAACATACATTACAAATATTTTGCGTAGTCGTAATATATATGTATGCATAAACTATATTTATGCACGTGCAATTCTACAGCAGAAAAGAGAATGATACGACAAATGAGGTGGCGGCAAACTCAACAATACCTTCGTATCTATGAACGCCTTCGAGACACAACCAAGTTAATCCAATATCAGCGAAGGTTCATGCGATAATTAATTAATGTTACCCTTTTTTGTTAAAGATATTAATTAATGTGTTAACTTATGAATTCATTTGATTGTTTGCTGTGTAATAATTTAACTTTGTTTTTGATTTCTTGTAGGCTACAATGCGATAGTAATGAAAAGATAACCGCATTTCTGAAATCAAGTAACAAAACTATGGGAGTATCTTGCAAGTCTCTCTTTCAATCTTCAAGAGTAATTTTTCTTTTCCTTTGCATTTCTTACATTACAATCAAATGTTCGGATATCAATCTAAATCTCACATTAAAAATTTAGACAAATTTAATATATAAATCAAATCCAACTCCAACTAGTATAAAGCCTTTTAAGAAGAATCATTTTTCATCAAAAATTAGTGTTTTTTCGATGACAAAGTAGGTTTGAAAAGCCCAACAAACTCAATATTTTTTTCCGATGACATTTTTTCTTCATTTTTTGTTTTTGTTGATTTTGGTGAGTTTTTTTTTTTAATTTTATTTTATACAAAAGGAAGTAAATAAAGATGACCTATGTGAAAGTAGAAACATGCGAATGATTTTGATTGTTATTATTATTATGATATCTAACGATTTATTAAACGATTTTCAATATTATTATCCAGTGAGATTTTTTCTTCATTTCTTAGTTTTTGTTGATTTTGGTGAGATGTTTTGAAAAAAAGTAAATAAGAGGACCTATGTGGCAGTAGAAACATCCGAGTGATTTTGATTGTTCAGAATTATTTAATAATCTATATGATTTTGTTATGGCAGGTCGTCGGACTAATTGAAATTGGAGACGATGATAAAGATAATGATAACAATATTGTTATTAATGCTGATGATGATGTCGCTGTTGCTGGTGATGGTGCAAATGATCCTTTAAACTCAGCAAAAGTTTCGAAGGGTGAAGAAAAATTGTCCCTTGAACTTACTCTTGGTCTCAACTACTAAGAGGACTTTGGTTTCTATCCTTTTTAAGCTTGCTCTCTGTTTAATTATGTAATGCTTGTCCCATATAATGGAATGAGAAAAATAAAAAAATGAACAATATATTTTAAGATGGTAGTTGCTTTTATAAGATGTTACTAGGTAATCTTTCATCCATTATTTGGTCGAAGATTATTTTATAAAATATATCTATTTCCAATAAAAAATGTTATTTATGCCTTGAATGCGTGTCGTTTTTAGAATGGTTTTTGTTTATAGGTTTTTTTTTTTTTTTTTGAGATTTTGGTTTTTGTTTTTTATATTATATTGTATTGTCGACAAAAAATGTCACATTAGCGCCTTTTATAATCGCATAAATGTTTTTGGATAAATAGAATAGTGGAATTCAAAACCTGCTACATGTGGGATAAGATTTTGGGTTACTAACCAACGTAGCTTGTGTCTTCTATTTGTTAAACAATCAATCGTTAACTATATATTATATTGTCGACTAAAAATATGGGCTTGGGCCGCTTCCCTCCAGACCTGGCTCTGATCCATGACTGGTTTTTTTTTTAACGGAATATTTCCCTTTTTTAATTACAGCTTAATTAAAATTCCTTCTAGTCACAAATTAATTAAATAAAATGGACGAATTAGAGAAGGGTATTTTCATTAATGGCTTAAGAGTAATTTAATATTTTCAACTTTTAATCTCACCCCGAATCACTTCACAAATAATATAATAATTAGAACTTAACCCGCGCTAATTATAGCGCGGGTTAATTTTTTTTTTTAAATTTGTTTTGAACTTTATGAAAATTTATTTTTATTTGAATTTTATAATATGTCTAACTCATGATTATAGATATAGTTGTCAAACGGAATAATTTGTCTATTTAACCCGTTTTGCAGTGGATTAAAATATTATTCGGGCTAACCCGCAAAACCTATAATCTTGAAAACATAACTCTAATATGCACTGTTTAATGACTCTAGTTTTGTGGTTAGTTCACGAACTCTTTACAAAAAACAATTTTTTGTGTCTAATTTTTTTATAAAATTAATAAAATATTTTTCAACTTTNATATATATATATAAATTGATTATTATTTAAAAATATATAATATTAAAATAATTAAGAAACTAAATAGTAAATAACATTTTTAATGATAAATAAATACTTTCTATATTCTTATCACTAATGTTAAAAGACAATTATACTTTTTCCTATTTCAATTATCTTTTCTTATTTGTAATGGCATAACATGTAATAACTTACAAAACAAATTTCATTTTCAAAAATGTCTTTTTAAATAATATTATAGAGTTTTTTTAATAATTATTTTAAGTATTTTATAATAAGTTTTTCATTTTTTAAATTGTTTTACAAATCTGGATCTAGATATCCACGAATAACACGTTGATACACCTGATACTGATACTGCTGAATTCTTTATGATTTAATTTGATAATATGCAATGGTTTGAGTTCTTTATGATTTAATTTGCAGCTTTTGTGAGTTTTATATGTGTTTTTATGTTGTTGACGTACGCTTCTAAAAAGCAAAACAGAGAACATAACTCTTCATGTTGATAAGATTCGCAAACCAAAAGCTTTTTCTACAAGTTTAGGGTTACAATAATTGCGGGAATCATTCATTCCATTACTCTTTGATTTGTCTTTAGATGACACATACAAAATTTCTACCTTAACATTTTGACTAAAAAAATTATAACTCAACGGCAACTCAACTCCGTGAAGACATTGCTCATTGACATTGTACCATTTTCAGATTGGGATTGATTCCTAACGAAAGCAGGAGCCTTAGGCAAAGGAATAGTGATAGTCTCACTACCAAGCCAAAGTATTATAGAACTCATGGTTGGTCTCTTTGCTGCATTCTCTTGAACGCACAACAAACCAATCTGGATCAACTTAACGATCTCGTCTCTTGGATTTTCTATCAGGAAAGGATCGATAACAATCTCAGGTTTTCCTTCAACCCATCTCTTCCATGCCTGAACCAAGAAAGATATGTTAGAAGAGATAAAAAAATTGGAGCAAAACCTGATATGTGAAGAAGCTTACAAAAGCTGCAAGTCCTTCTCCTTCAAAGCTATTGTTTCTTTCACCACTTATCATCTCTAGAAGCATAACACCGAAGCTATAAACGTCAGATTTAGCTGAGATTTGCCCGCGATTCAGGTATTCAGGAGCCATATATCCACTGCATGTATGCAACCAACAACATTAATTGATGGGTTTTTTTTTTAATCCAAGAATGTCTAAGAGATTCTGTTAAAAACAGAGCATTTATAATGTGTCTTCAAGGTTTATTGATATGTTCTTACCGGGTTCCAGCTATTCGTCTTGTTTCAGCTCGAGTCTCATCAGTGTCGAACAACCTTGCTGTCCCAAAGTCTGCAACTTTAGGGTTCATCTCAGCATCTAAAAGGATGTTGCTCGTCTTCAAGTCTCGGTGAATAATCTTCAGCTGAGAATCTTCATGGAGATAAACAAGACCCCGAGCAACGCCTTCGATAATTTTGAACCTCACCTCCCATGTAAGAAGCGAACGCTTCTCTTCATCTGCAGAATTCAAAGAAAACACACGTTTCCTATTACATTCCACAAGTATTGTAACCAAAATGCAGCGTCTCAAGAAGACTCACCAAAGATAAAATGATCAAGACTTGAATTAGGGACAAGCTCGTAGACAAGAATCTCTTCATCTCCTTCATTACAGAACCCAAGAAGCTTAACAAGATTCTTATGTTGGAGTCTTGTCAATAGTGAGACCTCATTCTTAAACTCCGTATCTCCTTGCCCTGAACCACTTACTAATCTCTTCACCGCTATCTCTTGCCCGTTCTGCAATATCCCCTGAAATATTGCCCTGAAACTGGTTATCTCGCTATATAATCATTGATCGCTCTTAAGATTTTATAAATTTATGATGTTCTTACCTTGTAGACTGCTCCAAATCCACCTTGGCCTAGCTTATTTTCAGGTGAAAAGTCATCGGTTGCAGTTAATATCATACCAAGACCGAACCGCAACATAGATTGTCCACCAGAATCAGAGCACTCTGCAACATACCAACATAAAAGAATCAAACCTTCACTCTACAACAACCATGTTTCACTGAAGCAAACAGACAACTTACCATTGATGGTTTTCTTGTAGGATTTTCTCCTCCGATCAAAGAAGATGACGAGACCAACAAACACAAAGAGGTTAATAACGGTTGGTACCACAATTATCGCGATAGATCCATACCAAATCCTTCTTCCTGCAAAAAAAAAAAACCATCAATCATTTACAACCAACAAGAGAAGATTACGTAACTAACAAGATAATGTAACATATAATTCACCTTTCTTGTCATTTCCAGGTTCTAACTCAGCATTCCCCTGAGGAAGACTTGAAGCATGACTGATCATAGACATTTTAGTCATATTCTCATTAGATCCACAAATAGGATAAAGATCCCACCGGAAATAACAGCTCGGAAGCCGACCCGCACCGCCTTGGCTTCCCCAATTATTGTTTTGAAAGTTCAAAACACACTGTCTAAGACATTTGCTACACTCACTAGACAAAATGTCAGGCGTGCATTGCATCATCATGTAAACATCTGCGAATTCTGTGAACTCTGCTCTTATGACACTATAGAACCTGAGCACAACCGAGGAATTGTGATCAGGAGCTGAAGTAGCAGACTGCATTGTTAGGTTAACCATTGCTTCCCATTCTCGTCGAAAAAGCGTAATGCTCTTAGGTGCCTCTATGTTCAAAGGATTATCTGACAAAGTAGGTGGCCAAAGCTCGAGTTTCTGGAAAACAGAGTGATTAGCGTAACGTACAAGGCAAGAAGCATTGTCACTGTCTCTAGTGGTCCACCTGAAAGATTTCATTCGATTTGGACATCTTTGTTGTGATTCTTGAATCGCTTGCTCCACGCAATTCACGCAAGCTTGCTTCTCGTAGCCTCGTCCACAAAGGGCAAGACCATAAATTTTGTTGGAGCTTTCTCCAATTGAAGTGTTGTAGAAACCGTCGTTAGCGACGACGTTACTTGCAAGAGAAGAGAAAAGAGAGTTGAGGTTTTCGCTGTAAGTGCTGTTAACGGCGAATAAGCTGCCTTCACAAGCAGCGTTAACTACATCGAAAGTTTGAAGGAGAAATAAGCAAGAGAAGAGAATAACAGCATAGAATTTTCCCATTTTGATTCTAATTTTCTTTCTTTCTTCAATATCATATTGTTATTGCCAAGAAATGGATTTGATTATATTTATAGGATCTGCCTATTTCTGGGTCGTAATTGGCAACGGTAGTCGGTGGCTAATTAGTTAGTCCAAAGTTCTTAGAAATTCATGATTTATAATCTATAATGATAAATTTAAAACCAGGTTGTGATTTATTTATTTATTTTATTTTTAAGTCCCTAGTTTTTTTTTGTTTCCACGTCTCACTGTCACTGGTTTCATATATTAAATTATTAAAATATGACATGTTGCAGTTATTTTTGTGAATAAAATTTATTTAAAAAAAAAATTTTGAAATAGATTTATAATAGTCCACCTGCAATTTCTCATAGTTAACGAACTAGTTTTTTTTTGGGGTCATTTATCATGAAATATAATGACTAAATCTTTTTATTTATCGCCAATTGAAAGATATGCATCTTTTGTTCTGTAATGTTAGATGCTTTTAATTTGTTTCACAAGAAAAACTGATTTGAATTTTCTTTGTGAAATTTGAAGATATTTTGTAGTTAGTCTTCTATTTTTAAGAATCATGATATTAATGAAACAGCTTATAATTAAACATCATCAAAAAAAAATGTATAAGACATAATAAAAAAAAATTATGGCCGAAAAATATCTACTTTTATGAAACGGAAAAATTTAAAATTACTAAGAAGCCGTATATCGGAGTTAGTTGATTAGAAATGCTGAGAATTTTGATAACGTAAGTTTTTTTGCAAATAATGTAAGGTCGTTTTATAATATTGATGAGCTTCAGTTCAAAAAATAAAATATATTTATGAGGCTTGTCGTGTTGTTTATGTCCAAAACTTTTTGGTTGGTTCTGCAGTTTGGGTAAGGCTTTTGGAAAAGTATTCATGTGATAGACAGATTCATGCATCCCAAAGGAAGCAGCGTGATACTTTCATGGAAGACCAAAACCTAATTTCACTGATGCAGCGGACTAATCGGACTAATCTTTTCTTTTCTTTTTGCATTGAATTATTAAAGAGTTTGGCTCATTGTAAAAACAAAAAGTTTGGCTGAGCCTTCTAGAAAAAAATTGTATATTTAGGCATTGAGTGTATCTAGGTCGTGGTCATGGTCCTGCATATAATAATATAATTATTAGGATTTATCTCGCGCTATATAGCGTTGAGTAATTTTTAAAAAAAAATTTGTTTTAAAATTTAAGAAAAATTATTTTGACATGTTGAATTTTATATTATGTCTAATTAATGATATAGATAGAGATGTCAAAGACTAAGCAGTTTACTTAACCCGTTTTACAGTTGACTAAAATATAAACTTAAACTTACAAATACTCAAATAAAAATATAACAAACTATGTTTAATTTTTAAAAAAAATCATATTATTTAGTAAATTGAGTATATCATCTATATATCTTTAAACTAAAAACTAATATTTTGACTTGCGAGACCCGCTTTGTGGATTTGAAATTAGAATCATGACTCGTCCATGACGGGCTAACCCGTTTACTTAACCCATTTTGCGGTGGACTAAAATATTATTCGGGATAACCCGTAAAGAACTACAATCTTGAAACACCAACTCTAATATGCACTGCTTAATGGCTATTGGTTTTGTTGTCATTCCACGAACTCTTAAAACATCAATTTTTTTGTGTCTAACTCTTTATAAAAATAGTAAAATATTTTCAACTTTTGTTTTGATATATATTCAAATAAAATAATATAAAATATAGTTTTTGTTATAGATTTTGTTCGGTCACGGTCTTAATGTCTTCCACTCTCCAACAGTCATACAAAATCAACATTAATCGTACAAGGTTGTAACAGAACATAATCTAGAACAAAAAAAAATGTGTATCGAGAATCGATCTGAATTGGCATATTAATGAATAGAAATCGATTTACCGGATTTTAGTACAATTAATGTTGTACGATTAATGTTGATTTTGTATGATTGTTGGAGAGTGGAAGACATTAAGACTGTGACTGAACAAAATTTATAACAAAAACAAATAATTTGTTTAATGAGTTGAGTACTATTAATGTCGTTTTTGACAATGACGAAACGCTCTGTTTTGATTTAAGGGCACTCTTGACCGAGGGGTTAAATTATTATGGCAATTTACTTGAGGGGTTTCTACATTACTAATGTAGTTGAGGGGATTTTATCCGATTCATCTTTAGTTATAGATTATAAAATGCGTGCCATTTAAATCAGTATGCATGTCGTTTTTTTACGGAGAGGTTAAATCATTAACGAAACTTAGTTGAGGGGTTAAATCATTAGCGAAACTTAGTTGATGGGTTTTTACATTACAAACTTAGTTGAGGGGTTTCTACTCGATTCATCTTTAGCTGAGGGGTTTTTCCATCATAAACCCAAGAAATAACGTGATCCTCATGGAGGATTGTTACAAATAATTTGGTACATAAAAGTAAGATTGAAACACAAAATTTGAATTGATCTCCTTGACAAGCTTATCAGCTGCTTTGTTGTTGTTCCGAGAAGTCCATCTGATTTCCACTGCTTCATATTTCTTCATCCAAAGTCTAATCTCTCGGATCCAATTGTGTAATCCAAAGTTAAGGCTCGTACCAGCAATCAGCTCCGCCACAGATTTATTGTCTTCTTTGAATATGATATGTCGATGTCCTCTGATCCAAGCATATTGTAGCGACATTAACAAAGCTTGTAGTTCCGCTTCTAAGGCCGATTGACACACTTTCCCCATACTTTGTCCTGCTTCTATATAAACACCTTTTGCGTCTCGTATGATCCAGGCCATATGTGATGGAGAATTTTTTGATACAAATCTGCAATCGTAGTTACACTTAACATACCCTGTCCGTGGTCTTTGCCATTGTGATCTTAATGATTGCTTTCTCCCCAAGTTTGAAGTCTCTGACCTCTCTATAGATTGACAACAGTTGATCCATTCTAAAGCCTTATTTTTTGCTTTGAGAGCATCATTCCACCAATCAATTCTTTGTTGCTGATAGACTAAAAGGTTTCGGCTCTTCCATATTCTCCATAATGTCCATAACTGTAGTTGTCGTTGTAGCAAGGAGAGGTTACGGTTGTTGTGCCATAGTATAATGGCTTCGAATTTTGATTCAAAAGTCGCCTGCGGATCTAGAAGAATTCTACCCCTTATCTTCTTCAGTAGACAAAGAAAATTGTTGCCCTATTTCATGTTTTTGGTTTTGATATTTTAAATAGATTAATTCAATCTCGCGATTATATATGATTCTAACTAAATTCGTGTCTTTCTATGTAAAAATTTAGACGTTAAAAAACTAATAATACTAGCCTCCCTTATTACCATCTTTAAAAAAAAAACATAAAGTTTGTTTGCACTACACGGCATCTCATTAATTGTACAAAGAGAGCCAAAGAAGTAAACAAACATGCTTGATGGCACATTAGTGGTGCAGTGATGATGGTGATGATGGTGCCGTAAGAAAAGCAACATGTGTGGGAACAGGCATGGTGGTAGCAGCATGACTTTCAAGCCAAACGAGGATTAAATTAATGGTAGGCCTTTTGGAAACATCCTCTTGAACACACAATAAACCTATGTGAATTAGCTTCATTACTTGGTTTATTGAGATGTTGTTACTCGGTGCAGCCAAAGGATCAATGATCTCTGCAGATTTTCCTTCAATCCACCTCTTCCACACCTGCAAAGAACTTTTAACAGTTCGATATCTTGAAGAGGAAGAAGAAAAAGATGATCGAAATATGTGAAAATCTTACAAAAGCTGGAAGCCCTTCCTCTTCCTCTTCCTCTTCTTCTATCAAGTTTTTGTTTCTTTTGCCACTTATCATCTCCAGAAGCATAACACCAAAGCTATAAACATCAGATTTAGCTGAGAATTGTCCGTATGTCGCGTATTCTGGAGCCATATATCCACTGCATTAACCAAATCACATTAGTTTATTTTGTTTGTTTGTTTGTTAAACCGTGGGAGTTCCAGGCCTTCGGCATTTAATTTCTCTGGTACCTAAAAACAGACTTTAGATATTCCGATTTAAAAAATAACCCTCCGTCCAAAAAAAAAGATTGAACTCGGGGCACAAGAGAACCAAATTACATTAGTTGCGTCTATCTAAAACAGAGCATACTTACTAGGTTCCAACTACTCTGCTTGTCTCTCCTCGAGTCTGATCCATGTTGAACAGCCTCGCCATCCCAAAGTCTGCAACTTTAGGGTTCATCTCCGCGTCTAAAAGAATATTGCTTGCCTTCAAATCCCGGTGAATAATCCTCAATTGTGAATCTTCATGGAGATAAAGAAGCCCTCTTGCAACTCCGTGTATGATTCTGTACCTCACATCCCATGTAAGAAGCCAGCGTTTATCTTCATCTGCAGATCTCAAAGAAAAAGTTTTTTTTTATGTTGTTGTTTGGTAAAATTATTGTAACAAAATTAAGATGACTCACCAAATATGAAGTGGTCAAGGCTTGAATTGGGGACAAATTCATAGACAAGAATCTCTTCATCTCCTTCATTACAAAACCCAAGAAGCTTAACCAGATTCCTATGTTGGAGTCTTGTCAAGAGTAAGACCTCATTCTTGAACTCCATATCTCCTTGCCCTGAACCTCTTGTTAATCTCTTTACCGCTATTTCTTGCCCGCTCGGTAATATTCCCTGAAAACCCATTCTCGTGCTATTAGATCACTGACCCATCTAAAGATTTTGATAGGACTCTTACAAGTTTCTTTACCTTATAGACAGATCCAAATCCACCTTGGCCAAGCTTCTTTTCAGGAGAGAAGTCATGGGTTGCAGTTAGAATCATTCCAAGATCAAACCGTAACATAGATTGACCATCATTTGAATTAGAAGACTCTGCATATCACCATGAACATGTAAAAAACCTAACTTTTGGTTTTACTCTGAGAGTAGAAAAAGAAAAGAATAAACGGAGAAGAAGAATTTGTAGTTTCTGAATTTCTCTCTTTCCTTTTCCTTTTTATCAGAAAGCCTTGTAATCCAAACGGATAAAACCGATCCAAACAAAAACTGCAGAATTTAGATTGAAATAAAAAACAAAACAAAATCATCTTATATTACTCTAGGTCCTTTCTAACTATCGATTTGGGATCCTAACACGTTCCCTCAACTCAAAATAATAACTCCTATCAGCCCATCTCGAACCAAATCTCATTCTAGGTTTAGTTGGACCACCCTACTTGGATAAACAACCTAGATTTGAAATCATGTTAAATTTCATAAGTTTCTAACTCAAAACCAATTTGGTAATAAGTAGACTTACACATGCCTTTTATATATAACAATAGGTCTCTCCTAACTTTCGATGTGGGATCTAACAATACTTAATTTACAAAAGTCGTTTAAAAAACTTTACCTTTGATTCCGGTGTGTGATGACTTTCTATTCCAAGAACAGATTAAACCAACAAATATGAAGAAATTAATGATTGCAGGGACCACAATGATTGCAATGTTTCTTCCTTCAAAACCTTTATTGTCTCTCCCGCAATGCAGAGTAGTCGAAGAAGCTTGAGTAGGAGGAGGAGCAAGAACTCTTGTAACATTATCAAAAGCTTTATAAAAAGGATAAAGATCCCACCGGAAATAACAGCTAGGCCGACCAACTCCACCTCCTTTTCTTCCCCAAAACTGCCTTTGAAACTCAATCACACACTCTCTAAGACATCTCTTGCAGTCACTTGGCGATAGATCAGGTGTGCATTGCATCAACGCGTAAACATCTTCATCAATCTCTGTGAACTCTGTTCTTGTGGCGCTATAGTACTTGAGGACTGAGGAAGTCTCAGCGGTAGAAGCAGCCTCGAGCGTCCGGTTAACCATTGCAATCCATTCTTGGCTTAAAAGGGTCATGTTCTTGGCTTTCGAAGAATCTATACCGTCTGGGTTAGGGTTGATAGTAAATGGTGAGAGCTCTAGTTTGCCGAAAGTCGAGTGATTGGTGTAACGTAGATTGCAAGAAACGTCGTCGGATTCATCAGTGACCCACGAGAACGACTCCATTTGGTGAGGACACTTGGCTTTGGTGTCTTCAATGACGTGCTCGAGACATGTCTTACAAGCTTGGTTCTCGTAGCCTCGTCTGCATAAAGCGACAACATGGACTCTGTTGTTTCCGGAATCTCTGCCAAATGATGCGTTGTAGAAACCGCCGTTATTGACGACGTTAGAAGGAAGAGAAGAGAAGATAGTGTCTAGATTGACGCCGTAGCTAACGGAGAAAAAGTCGCCATAGCAGATGAAACCGGCGTGAACATATTTTAGGCTTTGAAGGAAGAGAAGGAGAAGCGAGAGGGAAGTAGTCATAACCCAACTTTTTGCCACTAACTCAAATTCTCAAATAGATAGGATTGCAAAAATTGGATCTTTATTTCATCTTATTTTATTATAGGAAACATTGCTAATTTATAGCACTTCATTGCAACTTAATTTTTTTTTGTAAATCATTACAACAACGACGTGAGAAATGGGTTCATACGACGTGAGAAATGGGTTCATACGACGTGAGAAATGGTTACCAGTTGACCTGCAAGATAGGATTTTGACTTGTCTTTTAGTTAAAGTAACACGTTTCTTATTTGTCCACTAGTACATTTTGTTTTTTTTCAGTAGTTGTAGTTTATTGACTGTTTTCTTTTATATTTTTTTTTGTTAATTGAGACCAAACCATTTTCTTAATCCTTTGCAAGATAGTGGATTTTTAACAACTTGACAGCCGACAAAAAACAAAAAAAATTACAACTTGACAAAAAGACACTAACTCCATATTAATTGAGTGTTATAGTAGTAATTATGTTGTTTTTAAAGATTAGGAGATAAGTATCCGCATTTTATATCCGTGAAAAAAACTAAAAACAAAAAATGAAAAATAAAATTAGATCACTTGGAAAATATATAATACATAAATTTAGAAATGAAGTTTCTGATGAAATAAATATATACCTTGAAGGAAAATTTTGGTGAAACATATGTAGTAAATAGTTTTGAATACAATTATTGACTTTTAATTTTGTGGTGTGTAATTGATATACTACAAAACTGTGGTTTATATAAGGTGATAAATTATAATTTTTTTCTTTTAAGATTAGTAATTAATTGTTTCCTTAATATAAATAGAAAAACCAAGTATTTTTTTTTCTTTTTTTATATTAATTTTGCCTTTTATGATAAATTTAATATTTTTTTATTCTTTTTAGTAACTTTACCTTTTAAAATTATGAATCGGTTATTAAATTTTCCTAATTTTTAGATTCTTTTTTATTAATCGATTTTAAAATTTTCCATTATTAATTTTAATTTTTCTTTTTTTAATCAACTTTAGCTTTTAGGATAAATTTAATTTTTTATTTATTTGTAGTAATTTTATTTTATAGGATTATGAATCGATTATAAATTTATCATTCTATTGTTAATATTATGTGTAAAAACTAATTGGATTTTTTTTGAAAAATTCTTTTACACATGTCAGAATCTGATCGATTGACTTGACACGTGGCGCGATCAGACATTTCTCTTTACGTAACATATTAACTTTCTCTTTACGTAACCATATCTTCTATTAGACAAAATATTACATGCAGCTTATGGACGAGAAATGTTATGAAAACTTTTTTTGGTTGTGAAATTAAGAAGTTATCAATTTGATTATATAGAGGTGGAGAATGACAATTCATTTTATTTTTAGTCCTTAATATAAATAGAAATACTAATTGTTTTTTTCTATATAAAACTTTAGCTTTTTATGATTGTAAGCTATTGTTTAATTTTCTTATTCTAAATTGAATTATGGTTTAACTTTTTTTTTTTTAACTTTAGCTTTTATTTATAATTTTTTTTAATTTCATTAATCTAAACATAATTACTGTTTTCCCTTTATTTTCTAGGATTAGAAACTGATTTTGAAATTTACTAAACACGTGTCAAAATCGGATCGTTTGACTTGACACATGTCGCGATCAAGTGAGTTAGTAGCTTTAAAACATTATGTTTTATATAATAAGATATTGTCATTTTATTATTGATTTTACATTTTATATCATAATATGCGTTAGGAATTTTTTTTAATGACAGTGTATATGTAATTCGAGTCATTGATTTTAGTTTTATATTGATGTTCTGTTGACGATGTGGACACTTTATTAGAATTTTTTTTTAAAAGAAAACTCTCTAGTTATATATATGATTTTTGTTTGGATCGAATGTAGCAAATAATGGATCAAAGTGAATATCAATACCTTAATTGAATTATGAAAGAAAACTTATTTTGTGTAAGAAAAAGTTTATAATATTATAATTTTATCTCAATACCACTTGATAGTGATAAAGGTCACTTGATCATGAGCAGCGAGAGTTTTTAGGGAAAAAGAAGAACGTTCTTGTATTGTGCTTCAAGGATTAAATCACTTAGAAGTATGAGTTTACAGAGAGATCTCGGATTCAACGAGGACTTAACTCGGTGATTGATAACTCGTTTAATGAAAGAGTGCCAGCTTCACCTTTGGCTTGATTCGTTGCATCGGTTCTATGCGATTCGATGGGAAGATGTGTGGTGAAACCAGCAGTTGTAGGTAAAGGGATCGAGATAGTGTCACTACCAAGCCATTGAATAATCAAACTCATGGTCGGTCTCTTTGCAACATTCTCTTGAACACACAGCAAACCAATGTGGATGAATCTCATGATTTCGTTTGTCGGGTTCCTACTCAAGACAGGATCGATGATACTCGCAGCCTCGCCCGCAACCCAACACCTCCATGCCTATACATTATCATCATAACTTTATAATCAGAAAATTATTGAGATTCATTTGTGTGTTCAAGTAAGAAAAAGAAGTGATAACTATAAGCTTACATGTGCAGGGAGCCCCAAGGCTTCGAAGTAATTCTGGTTACTTTGTCCGGCTATCATCTCCAGAAGCACAACCCCGAAACTGTAAACGTCTGTTTTGGCTGAAAATCTTCCGCTCCTAACGTATTCAGGAGCCATATAGCCACTGCAATCATGCAATTGTAACATGACAGGTGATCCTAATCCAACAGTCTCTGAATTAAAATGACATTAATGATTAATCTAATATCATCTATGTCTTGACAGTCTTGTATGCAATATTCTGTTTAAAAACAGAGCATCCATGTTTAAAACAGAGCATTTATGTTAGAAACAGAGTATCCATGTCTAAAACAGAACATACTTACAAGGTTCCAACGCATCTCCTTGTCACTCCTCGAGTCTGGTCTATGTTAAATAACCTCGCCATCCCAAAGTCTGAAACTTTAGGGTTCATATCAGCATCTAAAAGAATATTGCTTGCCTTCAAGTCTCGGTGAATAATCCTCAGCTGAGAATCTTCGTGTAGATAAAGAAGACCTCGCGCGACGCCTTCTATTATTCTATACCTCACATTCCACGTTAGTAGCAAACGCTTCTCTTCATCTGCAGATTTCCAAAGAGGCATCAATACTACAACATTCTACATCCAAAATTGCAGCATCTCAGCAAATGGCTCACCGAATATGAAGTGATCAAGACTTGAATTAGGGACATGCTCGTAGACAAGGATCTCTTCATCTCCTTCATTACAAAACCCAAGAAGCTTAACCAGATTCCTGTGTTGGAGTCTTGTCAAGAGTAAGACCTCATTCTTGAACTCCGTATCTCCTTGCCCTGCACCTCTTGTTAATCTCTTTACCGCTATCTCTTGCCCACTCGGTAATATCCCCTGAAAACCGATTCTCATGCTATAAGATCATTGACCCAGCTAACGATTTTGAAAGCAGTTTTACAAGTTTCTTTACCTTGTATACAGATCCAAATCCACCTTGACCAAGCTTATTTTCAGGAGAGAAATTATTGGTTGCAGTTAGAATCATGCCAAGATCGAACCGTAGCATAAATTGACCATCAGAAATACAGTGCTCCTCTGCACATTCTAACTACCCCAAAAAAAGAAACCTATGAGCAATAATGCTTAAAAAAGTTTATTGAAAGCCTGAAAACATACCACTGATTTCGTTTTTCGATTTTCTCATCTGACCATAAGCTCTGATCAAACCAATAAGCACGAAAAGATTAATGATGGTAGGAACCACAACTATCGCGATAATTCTTCCTGCAAAATTAGCTCTTGTTTTTTCATGTATGCGAATCTCAGATAATTCTATAGGTCACAATGAATATCAAACTCATTTGTTATCAAACCTTTCAAGCGAGTAACAGAGATTGCTTGTGCTTGAGGAATCAAAGCGCGAGGAGGCGCAGGAACTCTTGTTATATTAGCGAAAGCTCCGTAAAAAGCATAAAGATCCCACCGGAAAACACAGCTCGGTCGACCAACCACACCTCCTTGTTTTCCCCAAGACATATCTCTAAAATACTTAACGCAATCTTCCAAACACCTCTTGCATTCGCCTGAAGTTATGTCCGGTGTGCATTGCATCATCATATAAACATTTGGAAACTCCATAAACTCTGCTTTTACAGCTCCATAATACTTGAGAACCGAGGCGGAAGTGTCAACGGTTGCAGCCTCAAGTGTTCGGTTAACCATTGCTTCCCATTCTTGGCGGAAAAGGGTCATGTTATTGGCGGATGAGTCGATAATCACGGGACTCGGGTCATTCGTAGCTGGTCCAAGCTCGAATTTCCGAAAAGTTGAGTGATTTGTGGTACGTACAAGACACGATACATGGTCTGCGTCGTCACTGTCCCAATCGAACGATTCAACGCGATGAGTACAACTTTTTTTTATCTCTCGAATGGCTTTTTCGACACAGTTGATACAAGCTTGCCGCTCGTAGTCTCTTCTGCAGAGGGCAAGAGCGTGAACTCTACCCAGTGAAGCGTTGTAGAATCCACCGTTTGTGATGACTTTAGAAGCAAGAGAGGAGAAGAGAGAGTCACGGTTTTCGCGGTAGCTACTATTGGCGAGGAAGGAGCTTCCGACGCAGAGGAAGCCGGCTTTAACTCCGTCGAAAGTTTGAAGAAGAAGAAGGGAAAAAGAGAGGAAAACCCTAGCAGAGTTTTTCATTATAGTTGTTAAGAGATGGAGATTGTAAAAAGAATAAAATAAAAAGTAAGTGAATGAGAGAATAGTTTTTGGTTGAGGATTCATCTACTTACCGATCCTAGCTCTCTTCCTCTACAGAATGAATCTACGGACATATCTCAATGACCATCAACGTCATCCTCATGTTCACATCACGAGTCTTCGTCAATGTACCAACGCCGAGTTGAAATAATAATTCATTGTTACCCTTTGAATAATACGGCTGCGTCAATTTTCTTTTCGACTTTACGTATTATAAAAGTTGGAACAACTAGAACTCGTGGCCCAGTCTTACTTCTCTACGACTCTACCTCTCATGCAAGTGTGAGTAAATTAGCCACTAGGACACTGACGAAAAATATTATATAGGTCGAGTGGCAATTCCCCCGTTCGTTGCTATATTTGTATAAACTATAAAATTTACCCAAAAGTCAAGTGGTCTAGATTAGTTTTTTTTTTTTTTTTTCTCGCATTTCTAGTGAAATCGATCTGTAAATTTTTATTTCGGTATAACCATGCAATTGTGGTTTGGTTAAGGTTTTATAAATCGTAAAGTTTCAACATTTATTGGAGCTTCTCCTACTAGAAAAATGAAACTAAAGCGTATCACAATTCCAATCAATGTTTAAAAAATCGTTAGACAGTAACTAGGCATTCGATATGGACCAAACGCCTAAAACGACTACTCGGAGCCTAGGCGGGACCTAGGCATTAACATATTATTTATTTAGGTTTTTTTTTTTTTTTAAACTAAAAGCATTTGTAATTTTTCTATCTTTAAAAAAAATGTTATATCCAAGATAAACCTAAAAATTGACAAACATTGAACACATATCACAATAACCAAAGATTTTTTATTAGATTTATTTTGATATATAACAAATATCACAACTTGTGAGAAAACTAGCGTGTAGTAAAAAAAAAAATTAACTCGCTTGGAAAAAATCCGGTGATCAAGCATAAAAACCAAAAGTCCCACATCGGAGGGAATATATGTTTTAAAACAACATTTTGATTCACTGATTTATAAATCAACGAGAACTCAACTCCGTGAAGACATTGCTCATTGACATTGTATCATTTTCAGATTGGGATTGACTTCCAGTGAAAGCAGGAGCGTTAGGTAAAGGAATGGTGATAGTCTCACTGCCAAACCAAACTATTATCGAGCTCATGGTTGGCCTCTTTGCTGCATTCTCTTGAACACACAGTAAACCAATCTGAATCAACTTAATGATCTCGTTTATCGGATCCTCTACCAGTAAAGGATCAATTACAACCTCAGGCTTTCCTTCAACCCATCTCTTCCATGCCTGCACCAAGAAAATATGTTCTTACTCTCTCCACATATGTTAGAAAATTAAAAGAATGAAGCAAAGACTAATATAATGTGAAAGAAGCTTACATAAACTGCAAGTCCTTCTCCTTCGAAGCTATTGTTTCTTTCACCACTTATCATCTCTAGAAGCATAACACCGAAGCTATAAACGTCAGATTTAGCTGAGATTTGCCCGTGGTTCAGGTATTCAGGTGCCATATATCCACTACATATATGCAAATTAATTCATGATTGTTTGAGCCAAGAATGTGTCAAACATTCTGTTAAAAACATCATATTTATATGTGTCTTCAAGGTTGATTTGATATATTCTTACCGGGTTCCAGCTATTCGTCTTGTTTCAGCTCGAGTCTCATCAGTGTCGAACAACCTTGCTGTCCCAAAGTCTGCAACTTTAGGGTTCATCTCAGCATCTAAAAGGATGTTGCTCGCCTTCAAGTCTCGGTGAATAATCTTCAGCTGAGAATCTTCATGGAGATAAACAAGACCCCGAGCAATGCCTTCAATAATTCTGAATCTCACCTCCCATGTAAGAAGCGACCGCTTCTCCTTATCTAAATAGTTCAAAGAAACATTTTTTTGATAAAATTTTCTAAAACGATTTAAAATGGCAGCTTTCTTTCGAAGACTCACCGAAGATAAAGTGATCAAGACTTGAGTTGGGGACTAGCTCGTAGACAAGAATCTCTTCATCTCCTTCACTACAGAACCCAAGAAGCTTAACCAGATTCCGATGTTGGAGTCTTGTCAAGAGTGAAACCTCATTCTTAAACTCCGTATCTCCTTGTCCCGAACCTTTTGTTAATCTCTTCACCGCTATCTCTTGTCCATTTGGTAATTTCCCCTGAAACCGATTCTCAATATCTGTTACTCATCCAAGACCAAGATCATTAGGGAAAATATTGTTACTACCTTATGGACCGTGCCAAATCCACCTTGGCCAAGCTTATTTTCAGTCGAGAAGTCATCGGTTGCCATCACGATCATACGAAGATCAAACCGTAACATAAATTGACCATCACAATCAGAGTACTCTGCACTACCAACTATAATAAAGAAAAAGTAAATAAGTCTTACTCTCTACACATAAGGTAGATTGACGCAAGAAACAAGGTACACTTACGATCGATTCTGTAGTTTGATTTTCTCCTCCGAGCATAGACTTTGAAGAAACCAATAAACACCAAAAGATTAATCAAAGTAAGAACCGCAATTATCGCGATAATTCCCCTATACCCTATGCCCTTTCCTGCATATTATTAATTTTTTTCAGTCTGAGAACCTCTTTATCATATACTTACAAATTGTGGCAATGCCATAACTCATTTGTTTTACCTTTCTTGACTGTTATTGAGCTCCCCTTTTCCGGATCCTGAGGTCGAGGAGGCGCAGGAACTCTTGTTACATTATTAAAAGCACCATGGAAGGCATATAGATCCCACCTGAAAAAACAGCTCGGACGATTAACCTCGCCTCCTTGTCTTCCCCAAAACTGGGTTTTATAAAGCGCCACGCATTCTCCCAAACATCTCTTGCAATCTTGGGAAGTTATGTCGGGTGTGCATTGCATCAGCATGTAAACATTTTGATACTCGGTGAACTCGGCTTTTACGGCACCATAGTACCTAAGTACCGAGGAGGAATTTTGAGCCTCTGTGGAAGCCTCGACGGTCCGATTAACCATTGCATCCCACTGTTGTTCGAAAAGGGTCATGTTTTTAGATGGCTCGATACTAAGTGGACTTGGGTAGATAATAGCAGGTCTAAGCTCGAGGTTCCCCAAAGTTGAGTGGTTTGAGATACGTACAAGACAAGAAACATGGTCTTCAACGTCTTTGTCCCACGTGAACGAATCCATGCGGTTTAGACAATTCGTTTGTATACCCCGAGTCGCGCTTTCGACACAATTGATACAAGCTTGTTGCTCGTAGCCCCTTGCGCAGAGGACAAGAGCATGAACTCTGTTGGGACTTTTGCCGAGTGAAGCATTGTAGAATCCACTATTGGCGACGACTTTATCAGCAAGAGTAGAGAAGAGATTGTCGCGATTCTGAACGTAGCTGCTGTTTCCGTTGAAGAAGCTTCCGGCACACCCGACGGCGTTAACGACTTCGAGGTTTTGAAAGAGAAGAAGAAGAGAAGAAGCGAGGAAGATCATCAAAGCAGGGCATTTCCCCATTTTTTAATTAATGATAACAACTCTTTTTGTTTTCTTGTACTACTTTGTTATTTTAGATCATTGTCATATTTATGTAGGTGAGATGAGAAAACGAGTATTGCTTGACTTCGTTATTGGTCTTTCTTTTCTTTTTTTTTTCTGGTCAAAGAAATGTGATAGTTGGCCGATGGTCGTTGGCTGCTTGGTTATGGATTTAGTAAGTTTTGCGAGGGTCAGCTGTAACTCGTCTTATTGGTAAATGAAATATGAATATGAATTGCAGTGTTAGAATATTACTAAAAAAATAAATAATTTTAGAAAAACT
The DNA here is from genome assembly GCA_002933915.1 of Eutrema heterophyllum. Lineage (NCBI taxonomy): Eukaryota > Viridiplantae > Streptophyta > Magnoliopsida > Brassicales > Brassicaceae > Eutrema > Eutrema heterophyllum. The sequence goes on along the minus strand of PKMM01007760.1, from coordinate 122,290 downwards.
TTCGTCAATAGAAGGAAAAATTTATAACATGTGCTTAATTAGTTTATGGTCACGCTGGGCATAAAAAAATTTATAACATGTGCTTATTTAAAAAAATTTGGTTTAAAAAAAATTATGTTATAAAAATTCACCCACCTTCATAAAGTTTTTTATGTTAGAAAAATTTATTTTAATATACTAAAAAAATATTATCCTGTCGGATTTGAATTTAGTTGGAATTTAAATTTAAAAGAAAGAGATAGAAAAAGAAAACAAATACTTATTCCTCATAATCCATCCATATATATTACGAAAACAGACACATAAGTTAGTGTAGGCATTATTTTATTATTATTTTGGAGCCATCTATTGCGAATGCTATTGTTATTTTTTATTGGACATTCAAATATTCGGTTTGGTTCCAATTTAGAAATCGATCGGTTCCGAGTATTTAAGGTAGGGAGGTTTAGGATCCGTATAAGTACTGAAATTTTTTTGGTTCGGTTTCGGGTCGGTTCGGTTCCAAGATTTAAGAACCAAAAATACTAGAAACTTTTTGCATCATCTCGGATATTTATTATCTGAAATGCCTAAAATATACCAAAAAACCCGAAAAAACTAAAGAAAATATATCCAAAATACCAAAAATATAACCTGAAAAAACTAAAGAAAATATACCCGTAAACCCATAATATATTAAATTTTTTAGATATATAATTATAATTCGGGTACCCGATCGGGTATAAGTTCGGTTTCGGGTATTACCCGATACCCACATGTATCAATAATGCAGAGGAACCATTAGATATTTTGGGCATAATCAAAACTGATCGGTTCCAATTATTTTGGGTAGGTTCCGGTTAGAATATTTATGCCCAGACCTATGTGCAATCATGCAGCTCAGTTAAATGATTTTAATTCGGAGGATTAGTGGGAAGAAGCTTTTCGGTTTTTGATAAGACATTTCAACTTAATTTTCTTTTCTTACAACTAGACATTTGAATTTAGTATATGACGTGAGAAATGGGTACAAATTGGCTAAGAAAATAGAACTTTAATTTGCCATTTAGTTAAAGTACACGTTTTTTTAAGTATGTGATTATACTATCTTGGGGATTATATTATTATTTATTATGTTAAATATATACTGATATGTCATTTACGAAAAAGGTCCGTACTCTTTGCTATTTTCTAATACCAACTTCTGGAACTTCCATTTACCTAAGAATATTTTCATATATTACTATCTACCTAATTTACTATTTATTTGACATCTCACTTGTTTCATATTGTCTATTGAAATATGAATTGACACAGTAGATTTGTGAACTAATTTTTTTATAGATAACACTTTTTTGTCAAAAAATTTATTGATATATTTGTGAAATTTTTAATAGGTCACCTACAATTTCTCATGATTATAGCTCACCTACTAATGATTTTTAAATTTATTTGTTTTGTTATTTATCATGAAATGTAAAATATAAATAAATTTATTTTTTGCCAATTGAAACATAAGCATCCTTTGTTCTGTAAAATTAGATTCTTTAATGTAGTAGGTACATCGGAGTTAGTTGATTAGAATACGAAGAATTTATATATATATTGGTCAAGACGGAAGATTTTGATAATGTAAGACAATGTTCTAAATTGCGTTAGACGCTAGTCGGGCTGTCGGATTGAACCTAGCGCATAGCCCAAAAATTAGAGATTAATCGGGGATTAGTTTTTGGATTTTTATTGATTTTTTAACATATTAATTAATAAATTTATAAATTTATGATTTTTAATGACTTTTTGAACTCTTAATGACTTTCTAACAACGTAGTAAAACCAAATTAGAACTTTTCAAGATTTTTGTTAAGCAATAATTTAAAAAAAAAAAAAAAAAAAAAACTAGGCGGATAGAATGGATCTACCGACTAATCGGGGAGTAATCGGAGCTAGGCAGAGTTTTTTAGAACAGGGATGTAAGGTCGATTATATAATGTGTTTTTTTTTCTCCCTTCATCAACATGCAATATACTAGTAACTATGATTGAAGTTTTGTCGTGTTGTATATGTCCAAAAAATTGGCTATTAGTAAATACTCTCTCCGTTTATTTAGGATTGATTTTCTGAGTTTTTTCACACAAATTAAAAAGCATTTAATACTACGTTTTCTAATCATTTACTCCACAAACCACACCACATTCCAAAACTGTTATTAATTATATCCGAAGACAGTTATTAAAACCGATTACTCCATTCCAATAAGAGAAAGGGTAATACTAACATATCTACTTGTACTGTAATTAATTACCTCGTAAAAAGGAATATACTTATTAATTAGAGTTAAAAATCAATATTTTCAAAACAAAAAAATAAAACTCAGAAAATCAATTTAAAAAAAACGGAGGGAGTAACTAGGTAGTAATCTGCATCCTACGCGGGGTGAGATATCTGTAAATTATTTTGGTATGTATTTTTTTTTCAAATTATATGAGATGAAAGTAATTTAACTGGTTTTAGATGTAAGTTACATAATATTTGTGAGTATTAATATGGAAAGTAGTGTGATATTTTTAAATTATAGAAAACGTATATAATTGGGTTGACTATGGTACACTACCCCTAATATACAGATTCTTCGATATACATCATAGATTTTTTGCCTCTTTTCTACACACCCCAAACAAATTTATTATTTACTAAACATCACGAACTTTATATTCTCTTATAATTCTTTACACTACCCCTAATTTATAACTTTACATTTGCTATGTTGCAATTATAAGAGAATGTAAAGTTTGTGATGTTTAGTAAAGAATTAATTTGTTTGGGGTGTGTAGAAAAGAAGCGAAAAGTCTAAAGTGTATATCGAGAAAGCTGTATATCATGGATAGTGTAGCATAGTCAACCATATATAATTTGTTTGTTAGTTAATAGAAATTAATGTGTATTTGTATTTTTATATTATTTGATGGCTTTTCATTTGTTTGCCGTAAATAACTCAATATTTAACATACTTTGTTCGTATTTTTAGATGATTTGTTGATAACACCCTTGTAAAGGATAATTGTATTGTTTTTAATAATATCAAAAAAGAAAGAAAAAAAAGCAACAAAAAGGATAGGTTTCTCCGCCCTTCTCTTTGCAATCGAAAATTAGATACGGTTAAATCAAACGAAAATCGGTGAAAACAATGGGCGCATGGAAAGAGAGATTCGTGATAGTGTCGGTCAAGAAATTGGCCGTTCTATGAACTAAGAGAAAAAAAAATTATCGCCAGAAAATTACCAAAATCGTTTCGTTTTAGGCCAGAAATTTTGGTAATTATATTTTCTGATTCAGTTGCGAATTGAAAAGTTAATTTTTGCGAACTGATCGTTGTGTTCTTCTTGTAGCTGATCTAATCAAGAGTATTTCTTAGAATCGTGAAGATGAGGATCAGTACGATGATGCTGATGGCCCGAAAAAGCAAGGGTCGTCGTCGGTTTCAGGTTCAAACCTCTCAGGAGCGTTGAATTCTTCTTCTTCGGGGCCATCTAATTCCTAGTCTATGAAGATTGAGGAGAAGCTGAGAGCCTTGAAGTTGAAATAATTCTGTAATAATGTGTAATTATTTCTTCTTCCTCAATCTTTCTCTATCTTCCTCTCTCATCAGTCTACTCAAATTGCTGGATGTGAAACAGTGGATGCCCAGAGCAATAAAGTAGCAATCATATGCAAATTAGCACACAAACTGTTTTGTTTTTGAAGATATTCAATACTACTCTCTTTTGCAGCTATCTATGCTTCTACTGAGTTGATCAATTTGTTATGATGTGGATGCAGGAAGTGTTGTATTGTGCCAAGACGGCTTGTGTAACTCACATACTTAAAGCTGGTGGATCACATGTGTGGTTTCATTAGAATTTTCGCATATTTTTAAGTACATAAATAATTGAATATGTAGTGTTGTCAATCGTAAACATAACTGTAAACATAATTGCTAGCAGAACATAAACATTATTGAACTAAGCATGAAAGCAATAACCTTAACAAATAAATAGAAGCATCCCACGATAGCCTCTAAATACATTTAATTAGAATTAACCTTCTCACTCGATTTGCCAAAACTGTAAAACAAAAATGACTATATGCTTCCCAGTAGGCCACCCGAAATCATGTAACTCATCAGCACGGTCTCACAATTATCAATGATTACTCACCACGACTCTGAACAACATGGTTGACATCCACAAAAAACTGACCCCATAACACAATAGGAAGACGAACATCCCTGATAGAAACAAATAAATTTCAGAACATGATTCAGATTTTTTGCCATTAAAGGATAAGTGAAAAGCTAAATATTTAGATATAATTATGTGTAAATTACTCAGAATTTTCTTAGTTCCAACGTTAGCTTGTGGATATCTTTTCCATTCACAGAAACAACTTCAACATGACTCACTTCCACAATTTGGCCGATGACATTTGTAATCCAATATTAGCAAAGAGTCACATTAAGACAATTATACATAATAATAGAAATGAGATCAATTAATATAACTCACCAAGTAGTCAGGATTCAGAGTACCAGCAAGAATGTCATTGTAATTGACTGGCTCAAAACCATTCAATTCATTGGGCAATTGCTCGCAACTTCTAACACGTGTGGTAGTAAGAAACCCAATCTTGTAGGGGTGATTGGTTGTTCGGTAACTACCACATGAGTGGTTAAGTGAAAAAGTTGATGAGTATCCTTGAACAATCTGGTGAGAGGAAAGGCTTGAACCGATTGACCAACTCTTTTTCACTGTAGCATGAATTTTGTCTCCCTATAATTTTTTTTTATGAAATCAGAAATCACGGGAAAATCAGAAGATATAAATGATATGATTAAAGTTACAAAGACGAAAAAATACATTTGAATCGATTAGCACCATTTCAATCGTTTCTCCACCGGCAACAGAGTATTGTTTCCAAGGTCTTATGATCTTAACATTTATCTTCCACATACTCTTGAAAGGTTTCAAGTCAGACTGAACTGAAAGAGGCCATGAGATATAAAGGTTAAATTGCTGAGGAAACGTTAATGTTGTTGTGTACTTGATGAATGAAAAATGGTTATGCAATGTAGTGTTATATAGTGTTCAAATTAAGGGTTTCCCACTTATTAAGAAGATATGAATGAGAATTCAAAATCAAATGTCTCTTCAATCATATAACGTAATTTTGTATTTAGTTTCTAATTATCAATAGCGAAAATATATCTTTCCATGAAAATTACTGATAACGAAAATCATTCTTCCCATGAAAATCTCTATTTCCATGAAAATCTCGCTTTTATTGCAATTTGATTTGTAAATACAATTTATTATAATTAGATTTGAATATGCAATTTAATTTGATTTGAATTTGAATATGAAATTTTATATGATTAGATTTGAATATGAAATTTCATATGATTTGAATTTGAATATGCAAAATAAATGGTAATCTCAAAATAATTTAATCCATTTTGAATTCGAATTTCAAATTCGTCACGTGAATATCCATTATTATGTGTGTTTGATGAGATCATTATCATCAAACTATATCAAATTAAAATATAGTTTGATAAGACCATTAGCATCAAACTATATTATATGATTTATATCTCAATAATCATTAGTATGTGTGTGTGAACTATAGTATACGCTTTATATCTCAATAATCATAACAATAATATGAATGCTAGATTTTATATTATAATTTGAATTTGAATTTGAATATGCAAAAATTTGTATGAAATGAAATATAACAAAGAGATTTTGCACAAAAAAATTAAATTGAGCAAGTAAACATGAAACTTGTAAGAATAATATTTGTCACAATAAAAAAAAGAAATCTCGAAAATAAAATATATAACCCTATGAAACGAAACAATATAATTCGAATATAAAAAACTCGAAGATAAAAATTTTATTTTAGAAATGAAATAACTTAGAAACTAATATTGATTTAACATTGTATATAAAAACTCATAATGAAATTTATATGATTATGTATAAGTTTAATGTGAATGACATGAATGTAATTATTCTATTAAGTTAAACTTTTTCTTAGAAATATCTTGAGAAATTCTATGGTGATAACACGTCAGCATGACACAATTGTAAATCACATGTCAAGCCGATATTTTTTTTTTATCAATCCTTCTCAATTAATATATAGGAGATGTATATATAATGTTATAATTCATGCATTCCAGAGGAAGCACCTTGATACTTTCATGGAAAACCAAGACCTTTCGGTTGACCAAAAAAGTTATCAAAGTGTTTAATTTGGCTCATTGTTGTGACAACAAAAAGTTTGGCTTGAGGCTTTGAATGGATGTCAATATTTAAGACCTTTCAGGACAACGAAGTGTTTGCCATGTCGTTTACGTCAAGCGAAATTAATAGAGGGAAGAAAAGTCTTTTCCTTGCACCTTACGTCACCATAAAAAGTGAGGGCTTTTTGGCTGATAAAACGATATGATAGTAGGAAAGCCTCTTCTTTTCAATATTCTTGTTTGATTGCCAAAGATTTTTTACAAATCAAAATCTCTTTATATAAATGCCAAAATAAAGGTTTTAATAATCAGACGTTAATTATTTATATAGATGGAAAAATCCGGTCTCTTTGACTTCACACTACCTTCCTCTCCGGCGATGAAAAATTATCTCCAAACACAACCTATGGCAAAAACCTCGAAGCTCTCTTGCCTTCTCTTGCTTTAAACGTTATCAAAGAAGGTGGTTTCTACAACGCATTGTTAGGTGGAGTTTACGCTCTTGCTCTTTGTTGGAAACACTACGAAGTTCAAGCTTGTCGTCGCTGCATCGATAGAGTAAGTAGGAAGCTGTTAACAATGCCAAAGCAAAACAAAATTATATCGTTTGCAATTCTTATCTTTCTTGCTTCGTATTTAGTTTGGATCAAGGGCCAAAGGCGTAAACTCGTTGCATCCATATTCAATTCTACTGTTTGTGTAAGCTCTGTGCGTAGACTATTTTGGTCACTTGGTAAACGACTTGCGGACATGGCTGACCCTGAATATAGATGGACTACAAGCCGAAAACAAATTTGGACCAATTTTTTAATCGTGTCGCCCACATTTCATCAAGTGATCAATTCGCAAATGGTCTTACAAAGTCTCTCCAATGGTCACGGTTCAACATCATGCGTACCAAGATTGGTCTACACTACGATCGCCTATCTTGAGAGGGTGCATTAAGATTCATAGAGATTTCCATAATAAATTGTAAATCAAATCTCTATCAATTATAGTTACTAGCATATATTCTCTGTAGAGGTTTCTAGAACTTAGGATTGTATCTATTTACAATTTGTAATACTCTCCTTCTCAATTCAATACAATTAGAATACTTTGTACTGCCTTAAAAACAACATATTAATTAACACAAATTTATAACTCAACGAGAACTCAACTCCGTGAAGACATTGCTCATTGACATTGTACCATCTTCAGATTCGGATTGATTCCCTGTGAAAGCAGGAGCCTTGGGTGAAGGAATGGTGATAGTCTCACTGCCAAGCCAAACTATTACAGAGCTCATGGTTGGTCTCTTTGTTGGATATTCTTGAACACACAACAAACCAATATGGATCAATTTAATGATCTCGTTACTCGGATTCTCTACCAAGAAAGGATCAATTATAATCTCAGGCCTTCCTTCTTTCCATCTCTTCCATGCCTGAACCCCAAAAAAAAAGATATGTTCTTCCTTTCTACGGAGGTTTAAAGATTTACAAAAGGAATAAGGACCAAGAAGACTGATATATATGTGAAGAAGAAACTTACGAAAGCTGCAAGTCCTTCTCCTTCGAAACTATTGTTTCTTTGTCCACTTATCATCTCTAGAAGCATAACACCGAAGCTATAAACATCAGATTTAGCTGAGATTTGCCCACGATTCAGGTATTCGGGAGCCATATATCCACTGCATGTATGCAACCAACAACATTAATTGATGGTGAGCATATGTATGTGTATGTATGGTTGATTGATATATTCTTACCGGGTTCCAGCTATTCGTCTTGTTTCAGCTCGAGTCTCATCAGTGTCGAACAACCTTGCTGTCCCAAAGTCTGCAACTTTAGGGTTCATCTCAGCATCTAAAAGGATGTTGCTTGCCTTCAAGTCTCGGTGGATAATCTTCAGCTGAGAATCTTCATGGAGATAAACAAGACCTCGAGCAACGCCTTCTATAATTTTGAACCTCACCTCCCATGTAAGGAGCGAACGCTTGTCTTCATCTGCAGAGCTCAAAGAAACATTTTATTGCTAAGAGTTTCTTAAAATATCGAAAATGCAGCTGTCTTTCAAAGTCTCACCAAAGATAAAGTGATCAAGACTTGAGTTGGGGACAAACTCGTAGACAAGAATCTCTTCATCTCCTTCATTACAGAAACCAAGAAGCTTAACCAAATTCTTATGTTGGAGTCTTGTCAAGAGTGAAACCTCATTCTTAAACTCTGTATCTCCTTGTCCCGAACCTTTTGTTAATCTCTTCACCGCTATCTCTCTCCCGTTAAGTAATATCCCCTGAAACCGGTTCTCAAGATCTGTTACTCATCCAAGACCAAGATCAACCAATAATTCATTATTACGGAAAAAATGTTATTACTACCTTATAGACCGTACCAAATCCACCTTGGCCAAGCTTGTTTTCAGACGAGAAGTCATTGGTTGCCATTAAGATCATATCAAGATCAAACCGTAACATATATTGACTATCCGTATCAAAGTACTCTGCGTTACCAACTAAAAAAGGAAACAAGTCTTACTCTCTACATCATAATGTTGATTGAAGCAAGAGACAAGGTACACTTACCATTGATTCTGTTGTTTAATTTTCTCCTCCGAGCATTGACTTTGAAGAAACCAATAAATACCAAAAGATTAATGAGAGTAAGAACCACAATTATCGCGATAATTCCCCTATACCCTATGCTTCTTCCTGCAAATTATTAACCCTTTTTAGTCTGAGAACCTCTTTATCATATACATACAAATTGTGGCAAAGCGTAGGAACTCATTTGTTTTACCTTTCTTGTCTGGTATAGAGCTACCCTTTTCCTGATCCTGGGGTCGAGGAGGCGCAGGAACTCTTGTTACATTATCAAAAGCAGTACCATGGAAAGAATGTAGATCCCACCTGAAAAAACAGCTCGGAAAACTAGCCATGCCTCCTTGTCTTCCCTTAAACTGTTCTCGAAAGTACGTCACGCAATCTCCCAAACATCTCTTGCAATCTTGGGAAGTTATGTCCGGTGTGCATTGCATCAGCATGTAAACATTCGGAAACTCGGTGAACTCGGCTTCTACGGCACTAAAGTACTTAAGTACCGAGGAGGTATCAGCTTTTGTGGCAGCCTCGAGGGTCCGATTAACCGTTGCTTCCCACTGTTGTATGAAAAGGGTCATGTCTTTAGATGGCTCGATGGGATCTGGATTTGGGTATATAACAGGAGGGCTAAGCTCAAGGTTCCCGAAAGTTGAATGGTTTGAGGAACGTACAAGACAAGAAACACGGTCTTCATAGTCATTGCCCCAAACGAACGAATCCTTGCGGTTTAGACAACTCCTTAGTGTGTCCTGAGCCAAATTTTCGACACAACTGAAACAAGCTTGTTGCGTGTAGCCTCTTGCGCAGAGGACAAGAGCGTTAACTCTATTGGGATTTTGGCCGAGTGAAGCGTTGTAGAATCCGCCGTTAGTGACGACTTTATTAGCAAGAGTAGAGAAGAGAATGCGGCGATTCTGAGCGTAGCTTCCGTTGCTGTTGAAAGAGCTTCCGAAACACCCGGCGGCGTTAACAACTTCGAGGGTTTGAAGGACAAGAAAAAGAGAAGAAGCGAGGAAGATCATCAAAACAGGGCATTTCCCCATTTTTTTTTTTTTTAATTAATGATAACTTTTTTTTTGTTTTCTTTTGTACTACTTCGTTATTGTTGAGTAATCGATTTTAGAGGTTTGTTATATTTATAGAGGTGAGATGAGAAAACGAGTATTGCTTGACTTCCAAAGACTGAGAAAATGTGTATTGGTCTTATTTCTAGATGTGCTCAAAACCAGGTCATAGAGGGGATATATACTTATTCCATGGTGGTTATTGCTTGACTTCCAAGGACTGAGAAAATGGAAAATGCAGGTTATATTGGTTGATTTTCAAAGATGGAAAACCCAAAATTTCTAGAAAAAATTGGAAAAGGAAAATCTAATTCGCAGCAGCTTCAAATTTCGAGAAAGGAAAAAAAAAAACAACAACAAAAATCTGGTCTAGTTTGATGTGTTAACTGCTACAATTTAATTTAAAAACGCAAATGATGTTAAAAAAAAATTAAAAACGCAAATTATTTTTAATTAATATTTAATTTAAAATATATATGTAAAATTGTATTAAAATATTTTAAACAAATTTTTTCTTAGTAAAAAACAAATTTGGTAGGCCTTGAAAAAATAGGTACTATCATAAAACGAAAATTTGGTAATCCTGAAAAACCGTAAAAATAAATGACCGTAGGCTTATACTGCTTGTACTCTGGGGTCGGATTTGGAGGCAAGTGCACCCACTCAAAATCTTATAACTAAGGGCTTGATTGGTATAACTGATATTAGAGCAGTAGCACTAAGCAGCAGAAGCAGTATGCTGCTGAAGTTATATGCTCTGATTAATGTATACATTTTAAGTGATTGGCAGAGCTGTGAAATATTATATATAAAATTTTTAAGATATTTATTTGTAAGCACTATATCTAGAGTTATATTTATAATATAATTTTTAATAATTTTTTTTCATATTTCAATTGTATTTATTATAATATATTTTTATTTAAAATTTTATTTGAAAATTAATAATAAAAAATAATAATAGTTAATATTGGTTTTAAAAGTACAAAATTTACACTTTAATATAAACATAATTTTTTGATATTATTTAACAAAATAAATTAGTTATATAAAAGTATTTTAAATTTTTTAATATTTTATAGGTTAATGCTCTAACAAAATGTTCATATGAAAACTTAGAGTGATGAGCATTTGCAGTTTCTAAATGCTTTTCTAAATGCTTTGTTGATTGGTTGATAAAAAGCTTAATGCTTTTTAAAATGCTCTACCAATCAAAGCCTAATATAATTTACCAATCAAAGCCTAATATAATTTTCTTAAGATCCAAATTTTACAACATGATCGGGGCAAATGCACCCACTCAAACAGCACCATGGTCATGGGCGGATGTACATACAACAAGGAGGGGCAAGTGCATCCACTCAATAATTTTGTTTCCCCCTCAAACGATGGTATATATAAATAAAACCTCTCACATTTTTGACAAGCAGAATAATATTAATATTACCATCTCAAACTATTTGATTTGTTGATTGTGTCGGTTCCTCGGCGAGTTTCAACTGTGAAAAGATGTTGATGTCTTTGATGACTTGTTGATGTGCCATGTGTGTATGTTTCTTATTTGCAGTGTTCTGTTTATGTGTCCGGTATACTTAAAACGAACCGAGGTTGCGATAACTGTATTTTTTTGTTTGATTCGACTCGAATTTTGATCGCGTGGACCTGATTTAACCATGTACTTAATCGCTGAGTCGTCCTAAAACCAGCGTCGAATTAAACCTACTAGGCCATGTTCAAACTATTTTATCAAAAATTAAAAATTAAAAATTAGACCCTAATTTATATATATATAGTTGAAATTTTCTTAAAGAAATTTTTATTTTTATGTCGAGGCTTTGTTGGATTGCTCCATTTGTACGTGCTAAAAAATGGCCTTGAACATTCTAAACTTACACCCTAAACTTTAAAGAACTATAAATTCAAAAACATAAACCCTAAATCGTGAACATCTAAACCCTCATAATTCTTAAACCAATCTAAACTCTAGATTATAAACCCTAAAACACAACAGATGCATACAATTTCCATAAACAACATATTAAATTGGAAATGTGGTTTGGTGAGACAAAAGTTACATAACATACTGATAAATAACAAGCAGTAATTTTTTGGTCAAAAAAAAAATAACAAGCAGTTATTTTCAAATAATACAATGCATACGATCAGTGCCTGGCGGAGGCAGGAAAATTATTTACCGGGGTTATAATAATTTTTTATCTTTAAAAACTGCATAAATTTTATTAAAAAAATAAAATATATCTTCACAAATATAAAATTTAAAGAAGTATTTTACGCATGACAAAAAATGTGTTTTACGCTCACTCATATTTTAAAGTTATTTTATCACTGTTTCATTTGTCATAATGTCAAGTTTCTGTTTTTTCATTAAAAATAAGTTTCTACTATTTATTTGGAAAAAAAATCTATTTAATTTTGAAGTTGGTGCTGTAAATTTTTTTTTTAGGAAAATTATTTTACAAAAGTGATTAAAAGAAGCAATAAAATCATTTAAAAAGAAGAAAAAATGAATTAATGTGTTTGAAAAATGAAAGAGGATTATATTTAATCATAATAATTTAGTTGATAATAATTAATAGTTAAAAATGAAATAAACATGATTATACTCATAAAAACAGATTAAATTCTTTTATAAGAAAAATGTATGAAAAAAATACGTATAAAATAAATCATCCATAACTATTGAGTTATGGCATGCAAACTAAAATACGTGGTCCTAAAAAAATGTCTACTATAATTGTGGTGTTTTATGGCCAGGCAGGGTCTGATACGATATTCACTGACGTTAAAGACGAGTTCGTTTACGTGCCGACAAATGTGGTCGTTTTTAGCAAACAAAAAAAAAAGGACAAATGTGGTCGTTTACGTGCCGACAAATGTTCTACAATTATATTAGAACTTTTAAAAGTTTTTTTTTTTTTTTTTTGAAACGCAAGAACTTTTAAAAGTTCCCTAAGAGAAAACTGAAAGCACCATGAGAACTAAACTTGATTAGAACAATCTAATATTTTTCAATTTATCTTTCACATCACATCAAAACTCAGGGTGAATTGTCAATTAAAAAAAAAAACAACAAACAAAACCACCAGAGTTGGTATCAAACTGACATTGATGTTATTTAGAGAAAGTTGCGTTCCAGAAATCAGGGCTCAAACTTTGTTGGAAGAGTTTCGACTTCGATGAAAAAATATACAAACTCCAGTCTAAAATTCACCAGTTTACCAAATGAAAAACACATACACAAACCACGGTACATTTGTGTTTGAATGATTTGTCATATTTTATCGAAATTTTCCACCCATATATATATATATATATATAAATCATCGAAGAATTTTATTACAAAAATTTCATGAAGACTATTAGGAATTATTGTTAGACCTAATTCTGAATGTTCTAAAATAAAATGTATCCAACAATTCATCTTATATTTTAGGTCTCTTTTTAAGAATATGGAGGATGCTTGGTTCACAAATTGCAAACTTCTCATGACTTTTTTTTTTAAAACAACATGTTTTTCCGACATCTTCAACTTTGTTTTTGGTCATGATCCGGAGGATAAACGAGCTAAGCGAAAGATTCATACCACCAATTTTTTTTTAGGACCACTTTTTTTTTTCTTACAGAGTAACGGATTTTGATTTAAGAACTACTAAGTTTGTTATTTTTTACTAAAAACCTAATATTATTCTAGTGGAAGATGCCACAATTTTCTTCTTAGATTCGTAACATCAATTTCATTAGACCCCTACATATAATTTTTTTGTTTTAGACCATCTTAGATCCTATTGATTTGTTTTTTTTTACAAGCATATTGGTGATGTGGTATACCAATTATTCACGTTTTCACATTATTTCTTTATCATTCTTAATTTTCATCAACATTTTAGGTTTTCATGTTTTTGAAAAGTGATACCGCTATATACAATTAACGTGTCGAAAATATAACTAGAAAAAAATCGTGATTAATCTACTAAAACTAGTTTTTCGGCGTTTTAAAATTTTCCTATAAAAACTTGATCCAGTTCAATTTTTTCGCTAACAATTATTCAGTTATTGTGTAATTCTGACATTCTGCTATTAATCTGACATAAGCGTCCATTATATATCTACCTTTCAAATACATACATATTTTTCTTTAGACCAGTAGGTTCCACGCACTTGCTATATGAGATTTTTTTTTTGATCAGTTTTGAAACCACTATTAGTCTTTTGATTTTATTTTCATGGTCGTGTGGTCCATGGAGAGTACATGACACGTTACATAATAAATATCGGAAACGATGTCGTTATTTCCAATGTTGAAGTCATGAGCAGACATTGCATGCACTTACGGACAATACTAAGGACCAAACAATTTACCTTACATTTTTTTTTTTTTGAAATTGATTTTAACCTTACATTTTTTCAGTTTTCTTATAAAAATCTTGAGGATAACTAAAGTTCCTTTCCGACCATGTTAGATCTTTGCTTTCGTTACAATTTATTTGTTCCTTTCCGACCATGTTAGATCTTTGTTTTTGTTACAATTTATTTTTCAATTTGTCTGATTTTGCATCACCGTAGACTTCCAATCTTACACGCAATTGCAATATGAAAATTTGAATCAGTTTCGAAACCATCTCATGATCTTTTCTTTTGATTTGACTTCCATGGTCTTGTGATCATTGGACTGTAGATGAAACACGTAAGCCTTGACTCGATATTCATTTGTCGTTTTCAATGTTGTTTGGAATCGGAAACGAAAGTCGCATAGACATTGCATACCACTTAAGGTCGATGAAGTGTTTCGACGTGTGGTTTACGTTGTGATAGAGAAAAGTCTCTTCCTTTCTCTTCACGTCACTAGACAAAAGTCAGGGTTTCTAAAAAGTTTTTTTCCACTGATGAAAACGATATGACAGTAGAAAAGTCTATTCCCTTCTCTATTCTTGTTTGATATTCAAAGAACTTTTACAAATCAACTCTCTTTATTTAAAGCCAAACTAAAGGTTTTAATAATCACACGTCAATTGTTTTTGTAGATGGAAAAATCTGTTCTCTTTCACAGCCCTTGTTTTCTTCTCTTTCTTCTCTTAACCATCAATGGCGTTCACACTAAGCTCATGTGCGGCGACGAAACCTTCTCTCCAAACACAACCTATGGCGAAAGCCTCGACACTCTCTTACCTTCTCTTGCCTCAAACGTTATCGCACAAGGCGGTTTCTATAACGCTTCGCTAGGTGGAGTTTACGCTCTTGCCCTTTGTCGTAAAGACTACGTGGTTCAAGATTGTCTTCGTTGCGTCGATAGAACAAGCAGGAATCTGTTTATACAGTGCCAAGGCAAAACAGAAGCATATCACTGGAATTCCGAAGACGATACAAACGTTTCTTGTCTAGTACGGTACTCAGATCTCCCTACATTTGGCAAACTAAAGCTTGATCCACTCGGGAATACTCCTCACACGAGTCTTCCCTCTTCGAATCTGACCCGTTTCACCGAAGAGTTTAGTGCGATGGCTGATCGAACAATCGTGGCTGCATCCACGGCTGATGAGTCTTCAGCATTGAAGTACTATGGAGTCTCAAGTGCGGAGTTTACTGATTTTCCTGAGGTTTATATGTTGATGCAATGCACACCTGATTTATCTTCCAGTGACTGTAGATATTGTCTGAGAGAGAATGTTAGGTATAATCAAGAAAAATACTGGGAAAAGATCGGAAGCACGATTGCGCGTCCTAGTTGCTATTTCCGGTGGGATTTATACCATTTTGTTGGAGCATTTGATAATCTAAAGAGAGTTTCTGCGCCTCCTCGACCTCCTCCAGAAGATGCTCATATCAAGAAAGGTGCTAAAATATATAATCTTTTTGGCTAAAATGTTTAATTGACTTCACTTGCATAAAACTTGACTTTTTTGGGGGGTCTTCAGGAAGAATTTTTCAACCGTGGAGCGTTGTGGTTATCGTCGTTCCTACGGTCATTAATATTTTCGTGTTTGTTGCTTTTGTGCTTGCTTATCGCCAGATGCGGAGGAGGATTTATGCTGGACTCAACAGTGAGTGAAGTTTCATGGTTTTTGAGTAAATGTTTGAAAAGTATTGGAGCTTTGTTTTGAAGGAAGATTTCATGTATGTGCAGAAAATTCTGATTCTGATGGTCAATCTATGACAAAATTTGATCTTGGCATGATCTTAATCGCAACAGATGAGTTCTCACCGGAAAATAAACTTGGACAAGGTGGATTTGGATCTGTCTATAAGGTAAGAACTTTCATAAAAACTTGCAAATATCTTATCAAAATCTTTATGTGGGTCGATCAATGATCATATATCGGTTTCAGGGGATTTTACCGAGCGGACAAGAAATAGCGGTAAAGAGATTAGCTGGAGGTTCAGGACAAGGAGATTTGGAGTTTAAGAATGAGGTCTTACTCTTGACAAGACTCCAGCATAGGAATCTAGTTAAGCTTCTTGGCTTCTGTAATGAAGGAGATGAAGAGATTCTTGTTTACGAGCATGTCCCTAATTCAAGTCTTGATCACTTTATCTTCGGTAAGCCTTCGCAAAAGACCGATACAATCTATTTTTCGTTATAACACTTTTTATCAGATTCAGACTAGAGACAAAAACGTTCTCTTTGAAAATTTGTAGATGAAGACAAACGTTGGCTTCTTACATGGGATGTGAGGTGCAGAATCATAGAAGGAGTTGCAAGAGGACTTCTTTATCTACACGAAGATTCTCAACTGAGGATTATTCATCGAGACTTGAAGGCGAGTAACATTCTCTTAGATGCTGAGATGAACCCTAAAGTTGCAGACTTTGGGATGGCGAGGTTGTTCAACATGGATGAGACTCGAGGAGAGACAAGCAGAGTAGTTGGAACCTAGTAAGTATGCTCTGTTTCAGACATAAATGCTCTGTTCTAGACTTGGAAATGTGCAATTTTAAACTTCGCTACTCTGTTTTAGACATGGATGGTTTTGTTTTTTTTTTTTTGCTTTAAAAGATTCTTTGATCAGCATCACCATTAATGTGATTTTGGTTCTTGCAGCGGATATATGGCTCCGGAGTATGTGAGACATGGGCAATTCTCAGCTAAATCTGATGTTTACAGCTTCGGCGTTATGCTTTTGGAGATGATAAGTGGCGAAAGAAACAAGAACTTCGAAGCAGAAGGACTTCCAGCTTTTGTAAGCTTCTTGATAACATTTTCGTTTTTTGTTTATCTTCTCAATTTTTGTAAACAAAAGTATAAAGAACATTTTCTTTTGATTCAGGCATGGAAGAGATGGGTCGAAGGAGAGCCTGAGAGTATAATCGATCCTTACTTAAGCGAACATCCAATAGACGAAATCATAAAGTTGATTCAGATTGGTTTGTTGTGTGTTCAAGAAAATGCAGCAAAGAGACCAACTATGAACTCTGTAATAGTTTGGCTTGCAAGAGACGGTACTTTAACAATACCTAAACCTACTGAAGCTGCTTTCGTCACTCTCCCTCTCTCGGTGGAACCTGCCAATAGATCCTTGAATAAGTCTAAAGAAAAAGATTCTGCATTTTCAGTGGACAAGGTTTCGATTACTGTGTTGTATCCTCGGTGAGTCTTCCATTTTATGTCTTTTGAGAGTTTCATTTATAGAAGTTTCTTTGGACACACGTTAACCTCATCGGTTTGTTTCTTGATTCGTACCACCATTATTCAGTGGACCGGAGGACTCTGGTTGTCTGCTTTTTTGTTTAAAAGAAAACATATTTATTTATTTATTATTTTGTCAACTATTTATTTATTTATTTTACCTTTCATTTTTTTTTAATCAGTTTTGAGACCACGGGGAAGTCTTTTGATTTGATTTTCATTGTCGTGTGGTCCTTGTAGAGTATATATGACCAATTTTCTTTACCTGATCCAAGTCCAACACGTTACATAATAAATATCGTTAACGATGTCGTTATTTCCAATGTTGAAATGATGAACAGACATTGAAGTTTTCGACTTCTATGTTACGATTGAGAAAAGTCTTCCTTTCTCGTTACGTCAGCATAAAAGTCAGGGCTTCTAAAAGGGTTTTTTCACTAATGAAAACGATATGATCCATAATAGAAAAGTCTCTTCTTTTCTCTATTCTTGTTTGATCGTCAAATAATTTTTACAAATCAACATCTCTTCATTTAAAGCCAAACTGAAGCTTTTAGTAATCAAACGACGTCAATTGTTTATATAGATGGAAAAATCTGTTCTCCTTAACCTCCCTTGTTTTCTTCTCTTCTTCCTTCTCTTAATCATCAATGGCGTTCACACCACCTACGTCTGCGGCGATGAAAACTTCTCCCCAAACACAACCTATGGCGAAAACCTTGCAGCTCTCTTGCCTTCTCTTGCTTCAGACGTTATCACAGAACGTGGTTTTTACAACGCTTCGCTAGGCGGAGTTTACGCTCTTTCCCTTTGTCGAAAACACTACGAAGTTCAAGTTTGTAGTCGCTGCGTCAATAGAGCAAGTAGGAATCTGTTAACACAATGCCAAGGCAAAACAGAAGCATATCACTGGTGTAAGGGAATCTTGTTTGTTCAATTTACTTAGTCTCTCCTTGATTTCAAGTTCTTTGTTAATCCGATTTGATGCGATTGAGAATTGAATCAACTGGAAAAGTAAAGAACACAATTGCACACAAGATTTTTGACCCAGTTCCCTTGCGGTACATCTGGGGAGAGATCCAAACTCTCAAGCTTTCACTATTGCGCAATAGATCAATGTACAGTCTCTAACTCTCTGATTCTCGTTACAGGTGGTACGCAACCAGCTTCACGACCTCCGACTCCGATTGTTGAGAAGACAGAGAGACAGCGACCCTTCGGGAATGAATAGCCGTAGACTGCACACGGGAAGATCGAAGAACACCACGAAGAAGACGACTCGAAGATGAAGAAGACTCTCTAGATCTTACTTTCTCTTCTCTTTTTTTTGTTTTCTGTTTGTGACGCGAAACAACCTTTTGCTCAGCTCAGTTACTTAATCTTCAGCGAACTGGGCCTTTGCTTGTTGTGGCCCAGAACCAATTCTTCTTCTTGGGCTTCGAATTAGTCTGTGGGCTTCTGAACATGACCCAAGACCAATATCTCACAACTGGGATTCTGAAAACGTTGAAAACGTTTCTTGTCTAGTACGTTACTCAAATATCCCTACATATGGCAAGCTAAAGCTTGAACCACTCGGGAATGTTCCTCACCCAAGTGTTTCCCCCTCTATGAATCTGAGCCGAACCACCCAAGAGTTTAGCGCAAGGGCTAATCAAACACTCGAGGTTGCATCCAAGGCTGATGAGTCTTCGGTATTGAAGTACTATGGAGTCTTAAGTGCAGATACTCCTGAGGTTTATATGTTGATGCAGTGCACACCAGATTTATCTTCCAGTGACTGTAATCATTGTCTGAAAGAGAATGTCAAGTATAACCAAGAACAGAAACCAGGGAAGAGTGGGGGGGGGGGGGNGGGGGGGGGGGGGGGGGGGGGGGAACGGTTGCGCGTCCTAGTTGTTATTTCCGAAGGGATGGTTACTCTTTTGCAGGAGCTTTCGATAATCTATAGAGAGTTTCCGCGCCTCCTCAACCTCCAGAAGATTCTCGGGTCAAGAGAGGTACTACAATTGATTATCTTCTTGCTGAAATCTTGAACTGACTTTGATTGTATATATACAACTTAACTGTTTTTGGGGGTCTTCAGGAAGAATTTTTCAACCGTGGAGCGTTGTGGTTATCGTTGTTCCTATGGTCATATATCTTTTCGTTTTTGTTGTTTTGGGGTTGCTTATCGACGGATGAGGAGGAGGATTTATGCTAGAATCAATAGTGAGTGTAGAGTTTCCAGACTTTTTGAGTAAATGTTTCAAAACTTTGGATTTTTTTTTTCAATTTATATATGTGCATATAATTCTGATTCTGATGGTCAGTCTATGTTAAGATTTGATCTTGGCATGATCTTAATCGCAACCGATGAGTTCTCGCCAGAAAATAAGCTTGGCCAAGGTGGATTTGGATCTGTCTACAAGGTAAGAACGTGTAAAAGGCCTATCAAAATCTTTATGTGGGTCGGTGATCTTATATATACCGGTTTCAGGGGATATTACCAAGCGGGCAAGGGATTAGCGGGAGGATCAGGAAAAGGAGATTTAGAGTTTAAGAATGAAGTCTTACTCTTGACAAGACTCCAACATAGGAATCTAGTTAAGCTTCTTGGATTATGTAGCGAAGGAGATGAAGAGATTCTTGTATACGAGCATGTCCCTAATTCAAGTATTGATCACTTTATATTCGGTAAGACTTCACAAGACCGATGTAATGTATTTTTCGTTACAATACATTTATCAGACTAAAGAAAAAACATTTTCTTTGAAAATCTGTAGATGAAGACAAACGTCGGCTACTTACTTGGGATGTGAGGTGCAGAATCATAGAAGGAGTTGCAAGAGGGCTTCTTTATCTCCATGAAGATTCTCAACTGAGGATTATTCATCGAGACTTAAAGGCGAGTAATATTCTCTTAGATGTTGAGATGAACCCTAAGGTTGCAGACTTTAGGATGGCGAGGTTGTTCAACATGGATGAGACTCGAGGAGAGACAAGCAGGGTAGTTGGAACCTAGTAAGTGTGCTCTGTTTCAGGCATAGATGCTCTGTGTTAAGAGAAATAGCTCGTTTTATTTCACTTAACGCGGTGAATACAAAGTCAATACACTTCCGAGACTCTCAGATGGTGATCAACCCAATCGATTCCCAAGAACAGGCTCAAGAGAAATCGCCAATCTGCTGAGAACAAGCTCTCAACAAACCCATATCGAGAATATGTAAATCAATGTCTAAAACAATAGAATGAAAATATCTATATACATGTAACTATACCTTCGACGACTTTTCCACGTCAGCAACTCTCTTTGACTTTATTCCAGCTCAGCAGAAAACGAATCATTCTTTAGTTCACCCTTCTTCTTCACGTACACTCTCAAGGGCTTATCAATACCCCCTTTGCTGAGATGAAGCTTGTCCTCAAGCTTCAGATGAGGAAACTGTTGTATCAAGACAAAAGCTCTTTCCCACGATCTCTCATGTTCTGGAAGACCAGTCCAGCTAACCAAAGCTTCAAGGTGTCCTTTTCCGTCATAACGAGTGTCTAAGACCAAGTCAGGTTCAATTATAAGTTCACCATTTTCAGAAAAGATCACTGGCAATTCAGAGACCAAGTGATTCTCTCCTAACACTGGTTTTAACTGTGATATATGGAATACATCATGGATTTTTGAGTCAAGAGGAAGCTTAAGATGATACGAAAGAGCTCCCACACGAGCCACCACTTCAAACGGGCCGTAATAACTTGCAGCGAGCTTCTGGCATACACGGCGGGAGACAGATTGTTGTCGATATGGTCTAAGCTTCCAAAAGACTTTGTCACCCATGTTAAATTCCAACTCTCTTCTATGCTTGTCAGCATTGTTCTTCATTATGGATTGAGCCAATTGTAAATGAGCTTTAATTTGATCTAGCATTGCATCTCTCTCCTTGAGTATTGTTTCCAATTCAAAGTTGGTAGTAGATCCTGTCTCCAACTTTATCAAGCTTGGTGGTGGCCTGCCATACACGACTTGAAAAGGCGTTGTTCCTAACGCTGTATAGTGGTTTGTATTGTGCCACAGCTCAGCCCAAGGAAGAAATGTTGCCCACGATTTAGGATGAGAAGATGCGAAACAACGCAAATAAGTCTCCAAGCATCTGTTCAATACTTCCGTCTGACTATCTGATTGCGGATGGTACGCAGTGTTGATTGTAGAAATCACACAAGGATAAAAAGAATTGAAAGATCGATCGGGATCTCGTTTTTATTAAATCGAACTCGTCGGAGTTTACAAAAATATTCTGAGATCGGTAATGAGGTCGAGATCGGATTTCGAGCTCTCACTTTCTCTCTCTAAAAATGTATTGCAAAATTCTCTCCTCAAAATGTAGTCGGGACTTCCTTATTTATAAGACTCCTCGGCGGCTTCGACATGTTCCCCGAATCCGGGAAAAGTTTCGCAAATCCCGGATTAAAAAACTAATTAATCTTCCTTTTCCGTATTTTCCGTAAAGTTCCGCTAATCCCGGAAGTGGGATCTGATTACGACGGGTTAATACCTACGAGCTCGGCATGTCGCAGGTCGGTAATCGCATGTTGCTATTTCCTTTACCGATCTCGAACCGTCGTCGATCAGGATTAGATGGACCGATCTCGGTTTCGAGATGAGGACTTGATTTTCACGTTTACAATCGATCATGATGAGTTCGGCTTTCATCGAGCTCGGTGGTTGTTGCTTTGCGAACTTCCTTTCCGATCTTGGACCGTCGTCGATCGGGATTAATTCAACGATCTTGGTTCAAACTCGTCGTTCCGAGCTGTTCGCAATGAGTTCGGTATTCATTCTCATTCTTACCGAACTGGCATTCTTACCGAACTTGTATTCTTACCGAAATGGTCGGTTAAAAAGTCTTTCGTGGACCTTTCTTTCGAGTTCGGAAGTCGGCAACCGTTTCGTGGTCTCTCTCCTTCTGGGTTCGAACCGTCGTCAACCGGGATCAATTGGGCCGGTCTCGGTTCAAACCGGGCTAAACCGGGGAGTGCTAAACTCACCACCAACACGCAGTGCTGTACTTCAATGTTGTTCCAGCCTGTTTGAACAACTCTTTCCAGAATGAACTCAAGAACACTTTGTCTCTATCCGAAACAATCGAGGCAGGGAAACCATGTAATTTAACCACCTCTTTGATGAACTTGAGAGCAACATCAGTGACTGAAAATGGATTTCTTAAACCAATGAAATGAGGAAATTTGCTCAATCTATCCACCACAACCATAATGACATTGCATCCTTGAGAATATGGCAACCCTTCGATAAAATCCATAGAGACATCTTCCCATATCAGACTTGGTATTGGCAATGGTTGTAGTAAACCAGTTGGAGATAGTGTTGAATATTTGTGCTTTTGACAAATGCTACACTTAGCAACGTACTTCTGAATATCAGCGTTCATCTTCTTCCAATAGAAGATTTGTTGAATCCTCCTCAATGTTTTTAACACCCCTGAATGTCCTCCAAATACTCCATCACGAAATGCTTGCAAGATCACAGGAATGTGACATGATTTTCGAGGTAGCATCAGCCTTCCTTTAAACAAGAGTCTATCATTCACCACTGTATAGTCTTGCTTCTCACAGTTACCCGAAAGAACCTGCTGCTTAATCGATTGCAGTTCTTCATCTTGTGCCAGCTCTGTTAGAATGTCATGTAATTACAAACTCGATGGAACTGTCACAGATAATAACAAAGCAGAATTTGCTATCTTTGTTCCTGACCCGATCTTGGACAACCCATCTGCTGCCTTATTCTCCACACCCGGTTTGTAGATTATTTCAAAATCATACCCCAGCAACTTAGTTAACCATTTCTGGTAATCCAATGACACATCACGTTGATCTAGCAGAAATTTGAGGCTCGTTTGATATGTGTATACAATGAATTTCCGTCCAATCAAATAATGCCTCCACTTTTGTATTGCTAAGACCATTGCCATCAGTTCCCTCTCATATATGGGTTTAATATGTTCTCTGTCTGTTAGTCCGTAGCTGAAATACGCTATTGGATTCTGTCCTTGCATCAGAACAGCCCCGATACCATATCCTGAAGCATCATATTCGACTATGAAGACCTCGTTGAAGTTTGGTAGAGCCAACACCGGTGCATTAATCATGGCTTCTTTTAGTTGTTCAAAAGCAATCTGAGATCTTGTACACCACTCAAACCGATCTTTCTTGAGCAATTCTGTCAACGGTCTTGCTAATGTGCCATAGCCCTTCACAAATTCTATAGTATCCTGTTAACCCCAAAAATCCTCTTAATTCCTTGGTAGTTTTTGGAACATGCCACTTCCTCATAGCATCTGTTTTGGCTGGATCAGTAGCAACTCCTTCACCTGAGATTACATGACCCAAATATTCCACTTGTTGCTGGCCAAAAAGACATTTCTTCCTATTAGCTAGAAGTTGTTGTTGCACAAAGATGTCTAAAACCGTCTGCAGGTGTACGATGTGTTCTTCCATAGTTGAGCTGAATACCAGTACGTCATCAAAGAATACCAATATAAAATGTCCCAAGAACGGTCTAAATAAATCGTTCATCAATACTTGGAATGTTGCTGGTGCATTGCTCAGGCCAAAAGGCATAACCAAAAATTCATAATGACCATTAGATGATCGAAAAGCTGTTTTTTTTATATCTCGTTCTTCCATTCTTATATGATGGTAACCGGATCTCAAATCCAGTTTAGAAAACACTTTTGCTCCATGCAGCTCATCTAATAACTGGTCGATCATCGGAATTGGAAACTTGTCAGGGATAGTAACCTTATTCAAGGCTCTGTAATCAATGCAAAAACGCCAGCTTGCATCCTTCTTTTTCACCAATAAAACAGGGCTTGAATAAGGGCTTCTACTAGGTCTGATGATTCCATCATCCAACATTTTTTTCACTAGCTTCTCCATTTCTTCCTTATAGGCATGAGGGTACCTATACGGGCGTACACTTATTGGTCCAGCTCCGCTATTAGATTAATAGCATGTTCATGCCCCCGTAACGGTGGAAGCTGAGTGGGCTCAGCAAAAACTTTCACGTACCCCTCCAATAAATGCTCAACAAGTTCGGGAATTGACTGTTTTTCTTCATTCTGCTCCAGCTGAAACAATTCCAAGTCAAAACCCAATGATTGCTGACTACTCATCAAGGAGTTTGTGTTGCCGTGGAGAGTGGGTTTACCAATGAGATTCACAATCGCTCCTCTATGATTAAAAGAAAACTCGTTGTTTTCCCAATCCATTGCACACTTCCCTAACGTTCTTAGCCATTGCACTCCTAAGATAATGTCATTATTGCCCAACTCCAACACAATGAAGTCAGTGCTGAACTCATGAGTTTGCAAGGTAAAGGATACGTTCTTGCAAACTCCAGATCCATTAGCCGTAATACCAGTTCCCAACAGAATTTCCAAGTTTTTGTATCGTTTTGGCTGCAAGTTAGCCCTTGCCACTACTGATGGATCTATGAAGTTGTGGGTAGCTCCACTGTCAAGCATTACTACGACCTTTGTTTTCCCAATTAGTCCCCAAAGTTTTGTTGTCGTAGGTGAAGAGAGCCCAAAGAATGAAAATAATGACAACTCCATTAGCTCTGTTATTCTTCATGTTTCAACTTCAAAGGTATCTACCCATTCTTCTTCAATCAATTCCACCTCTGCATCGTTGATTATCGTCAATACTCGCAGTTCCTTATTATGACATTTATGAGTTTTGGATCATTTCTCCTTACATTTGTAACACAACCCCAGTCTTCGATACTCTTCATATTCGGCCTGCCTTAATTTCTTAACCAACGGTGTAGCACTCTGCTGTGTCCATGATTGTTTCTCATTTGATCTCAGCCTATTCCCCTGATTCTTCTCACTCTGATTCTCTACACCTTTGTACCCCTCTTTTGCATTCTCTTGATTTGTATACGAGAATCATGTTCTCTGAGATGTGTAATTTGAAGCTGCTCTGAAGGGAATGTATGATGTTCTTCGAGTGTTGGATTGTTGTGAGGCTGCGGCTATTGAGGCATAGAAAACACTGTCATCCATCCTGATCACTGCATTAAAATGTTCATTCAACCCTTGTGGCTCTTTCAGCTTAATCACCTCTTGCATCTCTGGCTTCAACCCCAAATAGAAAATATGTTCCATGTTGGCTTCATCAACTCCTTTCACTATTGTTGAAAGCTCTTCAAATTCATTCACGTAATCCACAATTGAACCCGTTTGCTTCAAACTGAATAACCTCTTAGCTGGATTTTCTTCTAACTTCAAACAGAATCTGGCAATCATTATGCTCTTAAACTGAGACCAACTCTGAAAAGCCTCTCTCTCAATTTCACGATTAAACCAGTTCAATACCGGACCTTGAAGACTGACTGACATCAAATCCAGTTTATCTGTGTCGTTGTAATTCCCTAACCGAAAGAATCTCTCGGCTTGCACAATCCAACCGTAAGGACGAGATCCGTCAAATACCGGTAATTCAATTTTCTTCAACATACCAGTTCGATTCTCTAAAACAGTGTGGATTCCCCGATAACCTAATGGTTGATTTTCCCGAATATCATCGCAATCTATGGGGCGTACCTGATTGGAGTTTTCCGATGTCGATTGATAAGCTCAAAAGTAATACCCTAAAGTACTAACAACTTTGTCGATTGTAGTATTTAGGGGTCGAATCCACAGAGACTCAAGAATCACACAATAGATTTTAAAGGTTCGAATTAAGCTAAGTGATCAATGTAATTGAAAGCGATAACGTAAATTAAACGGTTGTAAATTCGATGGAGGAAAGATAGGTTCAAGGTATTTTTCAGGAAATCAGAGAATGCAGATAAACTAACTGGTCAGGGTTCAGGTTAAGCTCGGTTCTTGAACTCAAATCACTAAGCTATAACTAACCAACTGTCGTTGCGAGAGTTATCTAAGTCTAAATCTTAGAATTCCAAATCTCTTTTCAAATCCTAAAGACTAAACTAGATTTAAGTCCAGGTTTGATCTGTTCACAAAACAACTAAACCAAATATCTTTGCAGATAGTTATTTTGCTCACCCTAGATTCTATCAGATTATCAATTGCACTGTCGTGCCTAATCGATTAACCTAAGATCTAAGTTCCAGGTGATCAATCTAGAATTATTTTTAAGAACAACCTAAGGTGAAGAACTAATTCAGATTGTGAATCCTAACCAACTAATTAACCTAGCATTCAATGAAATCCCTTATGAGAACCCTAAACCTAACATGAGATCTACTCAGACATGGAGATTGAAACAATAAACATAACTGAATAAATCTCTGAAATAAATAAATAAGATGAGAGTAAACAAGGGTTCGAAATCTTCTCTTGGATGAACAGAGTTTCAGACTTGTCTCCCTCAGAAAGTCCTCTCACAGAAAACCAAAGTAAAATAATGCGTTGCCCACAAAAGTGGCTGAAAAACCTAATTATAATCCTAAAACACGTTCTGGGGCTTCTTGTAATTATTAAAGTCTTCTGGGCCAAGGTGCAATTTCATCAGACTTGTAAAAAGTCGCGATCCTTCTATTCATGTGATGGGTATCGACCGACATCATAAGTGGTATCGATCGATACCAAGCTTCTGTGTCAATTATTCAGGCTGGTGTTGGTCGACACCAGGACTTCAACTCGATCCTTCAACTACATGATCCTTGCTTGGCTTGCTTGGCTCCAAAATGCTCCAATATCTCCAATTCAACTCCAAACGTACATAAACCTTAAAAGACTCGAAAAGACTCCAAAATACTAGAAAGACTATAAATAAGACTTATATCATGGTTAAAAACGGGTAAAAACCATGATATATCAACTCCCCCAGACTTAGCATTTGCTTGCCCTCAAGTAAACAGAAAGCTAAACAAGAGAAAGAGGTTTGAAAAACACGAAGACTCACATGTTCTTGAAACATTGCAATGACCATTTTTCCTTAGTGCTCCACATATCACGTAACTAGTTCTAAATCTAACCACCATGTACTTCTCCGTAGTCATTCGCAGCTTCCCAAACTACACACATTATTTCTCAGCACTATCCAATAAAGCCCTCATCGCCAGTTTCATCGCTGTACCCAATACCAAGAACTTTCTAGATTCGTTCCCATACAATATCATGACAAAAGAACCAGCTGATTTTCACACTTTTGGTATTGTTTTCTCTCCCCCAGACTTGTTTCTCATCATGTTCTTTTTTTTTTTTTTTTAGATCCGCATATACACATTAAGGTCTGAAACGCGAGTATTGATGGTGTTTGCCACCGAATCCCCGGTTCTTCCCTCTCTATGTATCAAAGGCGTAGGCGAATAGTGGTATCATGAGAAATTTTCCTAACCTCGCTTCCAACCTTTGTGTGATCATTCCTTCACAAGTAGAATAATGGGGGAGAGAGATATCATTACTTTAAACACATGGGTTCCTTTGTCATATATGAATGAGGAATCAAGCTCTATGGACATCAACCACATCGATGAAGTGCAAAAATTTGGCTCAGGCTTTAATGGACTCTGCTGGAAATATGGGTGTCTTCTAGTTAACTGATCAGCCTTTGGATTTTTCATTAGTCCGATCTAGAACTGATTCTGTAACAATGGTCACTTAGAAGTAAAATCAGAACAATAGATTCAAGAAAAAGATCATCATCTCCAACAAATTTTGACTCAATAAAACAACAATTGACTCAAAAACGACTGACACTAAGAAAAACAAAAACATTGTCAGCAACTACCTCCTCCAGACTTGAACAACACTGTCCCCAGTGTTATTTAGCCTAGAGTTGGTAAAAGAAACCAAAAGAATTGAGTGGAATCGTGAAAAACAAGAAATTACCGGATTGGGGTAGGGGTGTCGACCGACACACAGTCTGGTATCGATCGATACCAAGTGTAGGTCGACACAGGTAACTCTTTTCATCGATTTTCACCTGGTCACCTGATTCACACAAAGATACAAGACACAAAAACGAAAAATGACAAAAATAAAAGACTTATATACAGACTCACCAGTGGGTTGCCTCCCACCAAGCGCTTGTTTTACGTCACTAGCTTGACTTTGCATACGTTCAAGCGGTGGGTGCATCATCCAGAGGCACTATGTGTCCTCTTGGAATCTCGGCTTTCGCCCAGTAGTGTTTCACCTTTTGTCCATTGACAGTGAATTCTTCGCCTGTAGAACTCATCAGGACAACTGCACCATGTGGTCTGACCTTCTTGATTGTGAAAGAACTTGACCAACGAGAACGCAATTTTCTAGGAAACAATTGCAAACGAGAGTTATACATAAGTACCTGGTCATTGGGTTCAAAATGTCTGGAGAGGATCTTTTTGTCATGATACGCCTTAGTCCTCTCCTTGTACAGCCGCGAGTTCTCATAGGCGTGGTGTCTAATCTCATCCAGCTCATTCAGCTGGATCAATCGCCTCTCAGCAGCACACTTGATGTCAAAATTCATCATCTTTGTAGCCCAAGCTGCCATATGCTCGATTTCCACTGGAAGGTGACACGCTTTCCCATACAGCAAGTGAAACGGTGTAGTCCCAAGTGGTGTCTTGAAAGCAGTCCTATAAGCCCACAGTGCATCATCTAGCTTTGCATACCAATCCTTCCTAGTAGTACCCACTGTCTTCTCCAGAATTTCTTTGATCTGCCTGTTGGAGACTTCAACATGCCCACTAGTCTGATGATGATAAGGAGTAGCCACACGATGATTCACACCATGCTTCTTCAACAACTTTTTGAAGACCTTGTTGATAAAGTGAGTGTCACCTTCACTGATAACAATCCTAGGTACTCCAAATCGAGGGAAGATGATACTCTTGAAAAGCTTAAGGACCACTGAAGAATCATTGGTTGGACTAGCAATCGCTTCCACCCACTTAGACACATAGTCCACAGCAACCAAGATGTACTTGTTCCCATATGATAAAGGAAAGGGACCCATGAAATCGATGCCCCAACAATCAAAAACCTCAACCTCAAGGATGAAGTTATGTGGCATCGCATGTCTCTTACTGATCTTCCCTCTCCTCTGACAAACATCCCACTGCGAGACAAAAACATGAGCATCCTTAAACATAGTAGGCCACCAGAAGCCTGCTTGAAGAACCTTGGACAATGTCTTGAAAGTAGCAAAGTGTCCAGCATACTCAGACCCATGACAATGAAACAGCACGCCAGGTACCTCAGATTCTGCAATGCATCTCCTGTACATCAGAGAAGTGTTTGTACATGTAAGGCTCGTCCCAAAAGAATATCCTTATGTCACTCACAAACTTCTTCATGTCATATTTCTTGAGATGCTTTGGCTCGATGTCTGTAGTAAGATAGTTGGCAATATCAGCATACCATGGTTGATATGGAACAGCTACATCAGCTAGATACCCTTCAGAAACACCAGCGTGATCCACAAACAAAACATGTCCAAAAATCGCATGGTATCGATCGATACTTGGTGAGTATCGATCGATACCAACACCATCAGTTCGTGAAAATTGCAGATTTTTGGCAGGAGCACTTTGAAATCCAGTCTCGATGAAGTAGATGTTCTCCTCTGGTAAGAAGTCATCAATAGGCACGTCTTCATCGATCCTTATCCTCGAGAGATGGTCAGCTACCCCATTCTCTATGCCCTTCTTGTCCTTGACCTCAATATCAAAGCCTTGAAGCAAAAGGACCCAACGACAAAGGCGAGGTTTGAGATCCTTATTCTGCAGCAGATATTTGAGAGCAGCATGATCTGTATGAACAATCATTTTGCTCCCAATCAAGTAGGACCGAAATTTCTCAAAGGAGAAAACGACTGCAAGTAATTCCTTCTTTGTGGTGCTGTAGTTATGCTGAGCATCATCCAACGTCATGCTGGCATAGTAGATAACATGCAGCTTATTATCCTTCCTCTGACCAAAACAGAACCAACTGCAAAGTCACTAGCATCGCACATAATCTCGAAAGGCAGAGTCCAATCCGGAGGTTGCACAATAGGAGCACTCACCAACGCCTTCTTAATCTCCTCAAAATCTGCAAGGCACTCAGGGGTGAAGTCGAATTTGACCTCCTTGCACAATAGGGCGGTGAGTGGGTGGGTTAGTTTTGAGAAATCTTTGATGAATCTCCTGTAAAACCCAGCATGACCAAGGAAGCTTCGAATGTCCTTCACAGATGTCGGTGGTTGGAGTCTTGTCATGACTTGAATCTTGGCTTTGTCAACCTCTATCACAGCCTCATAAACCCTGTGCCCAAAAACGATGCCATCCTGAACCATAAAGTGACACTTTTCCCAATTAAAGACCAAGTGTTTCTCTTCACACCTCTGTAGCACCTTGCACAAGTTATCCAGACAGCTCTTGAATGATGATCCATACACTGAAAAATCATCCATGAATACCTCCATGAAGTCCTCAATCATGTCTGTGAAGATAGACATCATGCATCTCTGAAAGGTGGCTGGAGCATTACATAATCCAAAGGGCATTCTTCTGTATGCGAATGTGCCATAAGGACATGTAAAGGTCGTCTTCCCTTGGTCATCTGGATGTATCGGAATCTGAAAGAAACATGAGTATCCATCGAGAAAACAGTGGTATGGATGACTCGCCAACCTCTCCAGCATCTGATCAATGAATGGTAATGGGAAGTGATCTTTCCTTGTGGCTGCATTCAACTTCATGTAGTCAATACACATTCGATGCCCAGTGATTGTCCTTGTAGGGATCAGCTCATCTTTCTCATTCTTCACCATAGTGATCCCTCCTTTCTTAGGCACAACATGAAATGGACTGACCCAAGAACTGTCTGAAATGGCATAGATAACCCCCTGCTTCCAAGAGTTTCATCACATCCTTCTTGACCACTTCTTTCAGGTTCGGATTCATTCTCCTATGATGCTCAATTGAAGATTTGAACTCGTCCTCAAGATGGATCCTATGCATGCACAAGTCTGGGGATATACCTGAAATGTCATCAAGAGAATAGCCAAGAGCTTTGCGATACTTGCGCAGCTTGCTCAGCAGTAAGGTGATCTCTGCGTTGTTTAAGGAAGCATTAATGATCACTGGATATGTGAAATTCGGACCAAGAAAGACATACCTCAAATTGGCTGGAAGCGGTTTGAGTTCCACCTTAGGAGCCTTGTCCACACTCCAATCACCAAGCACAGCAGCCTTTGCAGAAGTTTCGGCCAACTTCTCTGGCGATCGCGGATGGTGTCGATCGATACCCTCAGTGGTGTTGGTCGATACTGCTCCAGTTGTGTCGAGCATCTTTGCATATCCAGCAGCAACATCACTCAAGTACACATTTGAATCATCTGAACAGACCAACGCCCTTTCTAATGGATCCTCTGGATGCATCTCCAGAAAATACTCTTCAGCTATGTCACTGAAGGTATCAACGAAGAAAGTCTGCCCATCGATGGTTGGTCTCTTCATCATCTTATCCATGTTAAAAGTCATGACCAAATCACCGATGTTAAGAGCTATCTTCCCATTCCTGCAATCAATCAAAGCACCAGTTGTTGCTAGGAATTGCCTTCCCAGAATAAGAGGATCTTTAGGCTCTACATCATATTCCAAGACAATGAAATCAGTTGGGATTAAGCAATTCCCAATCTTAATTGGAACATCTTCGAGCAATCCTTCGGGAAGTCTAACTGAGCGGTCAGCAAGTATCAGTGAGATCCTAGTGGACTTGAAGTCTGTCATCCCCATCAGCTGAGCAACTGAGTATGGCATGAGGTTCACACTTGAGCCAAGATCACATAGAGAACGCTCAAATCTTTCGGTGAAGATCGTACAATCCAACACAAAACTCCCTGGATCTGGTAGCTTCTTTGGGATCTTGTTGGTCAGAATCGCATTGCACTCATGAGTAATCATCAAGACACCTTCCTCAAGGTTCACATTGCTTGATACCATCCTCTTGACATATCTCCTAAAGGCTGGGGAAGTCTTGATAGCATCGACAAAAGGAAGCTCAACAATCAACTTATCCATTATTTCCTTGCATCGAGAGTCTTCCACCTCCTTCTTAGTCTTCCCAATAGGCTTATGGTAAAGTATCCTTAGTTTGTAAACCCTCTCTGGCGTCAACTCATGTGTCTTCTCGACTATAGGGTAAGTGTCGATCGATACAGGGGTGGTATCGATCGATACACGGGGTTTTGAGATGTCATGTGAAAGTATATGCACTTGTGTCGATCGATATAAGTGGTATCGGTCGATACCCTGAGATTTTCTGAATCCTCATCGTCAAGATCGACAAAATTTCCTGCAGTTAGGCCAATTTTTACTTCTTGATTGACCTCTTTTCCATTCCTCAAGGTGATTGCATTGATGTGTGCCCTTGGATCTTCTGTTTTCCCTGGAAGAAAACCTTCTTGTCTCTTCACAACACTTGCAGTTTGGGCAACCTGAGTTTCCACCTTCTTCTGATGAATACTGAGAGCCTCGATCTTTCCACTCAGATCTGTGTACATAGCATCCATCTTCCCATTGAAATCCATTGTTATCTTATGTTGTCTTTGAATAAGCTGCTCAAGCATAGACTTAACCTTGCTCTCTGGGGTTTTAGCAGGCAGAGGTTGATAAGACGAACTCCCATAGTTCCTGGTATAGCCACTACTCTGGAATGGTTTCTGGGCAAATTGATTTGACCCAAAACCAGTTGAATTGACGTCAGACTTGTACCCTCCTTGGTGAGCATTGTTGGTGAAGTTTCTGTTGTTGTTCTGGTGGTATTGATTTCTCTGACCTTAAAAACCAGAACTACCAATGTAGTTAACATCTTCCACTTCATCTTCATTGAAAGTCTCAACCTCATCAGCAAAATGAATAGCCTTCGTCGCCTTGCCCATCAAAAGATTGTGCACAGAATCCAACTTAGCTTGAACCTCAGCAATCTGCAATCTATCCATGCTACCAGCTTGCTTATTGTGCTCCATGTCTGCATTCTTGGTGCTATTGCTAGACGTCAAGTTCTCAATAAGCACATAAGCATCATTAGGATACCTGGTGTTGAAATTTCCATTGCTCGCAGCATCCAAAGCCATCTGGTATCTCCAATCAATCCCTCTGAAGAAGAGACCCAGAAACTGAACTTTAGTGAACCCGTGATGTGGACAATCCCTTTGATATGACCTAAATCTCACCCAAGCAGCCTTAAATGCCTCAGTCGTTCCCTGAGAAAACTGGGAGATCTTGTTCCTAAGCTCCTCGGATCTTGCATCATCATAGAAATTGTTCAAGAACGCATTCTTAGTCTCTTCCCAGGTAGTCAGCGATCCAGGAGGTAACTGCTTAAGCCAATAAGCTGCATCTCCACCAAGAGAGTATGGAAAAAGCTTACAGAAGAGGTAATCATTGGACACTCCATTGTACTTCATGCTAGTGACCAAGTCCTCAAACCTCTCAATGTGATCCATAGGGTGTTCATGAGAAAGACCATGAAAAGGGTGCTGACCCACAAGAGCGAAGTATGCAGGTTTCATCTCAAAGTCATTCCTCGGAAAACCAGGAGGGCGAATCGCTGATCGATTGGCATAGAACTGATCATGCATGTTGTACTCACCAATTGTTCTACCACGATCTGGAGGGGGAATGATGTTTCCCTCTCCATCAAGTCGTTGCCCTCTCTCATTGCACAAATGACCCTCTCGGTCTCTGAAAGCTTCAGCATCATCACGAACCAAAACCACTGGATTGTTCATCTCTGCTGACCTCTTTGCTTTCATGTTTGTGCGTTCCAAAAGTGCTAGTTCCTCGTTGGAAAGATTAACTAGTTGAGTGCTCTTGTTTCTTCTGGTTTCGCGATTAGGCATACACCTGAAACACAAAAGTCAAAGCACGTAAGTAACAAAAATCAAAAAAAAAAAAAATACGACGAGTATCGACCGACACCAGTTGGGTATCGATCGACACCGTCGAACTTAGTAGGAATTCTTAAACTGAAATCTAATGGCGAATTTAGAGTCCCCGGCAACGGCGCCAAATTTTGATAAGCTCAAAAGTAATACCCTAAAGTACTAACAGCTTTGTCGATTGTAGTATTTAGGGGTCGAATCCACAGAGACTCAAGAATCACACAATAGATTTTAAAGGTTCGAATTAAGCTAAGTGATCAATGTAATTGAAAGCGATAACGTAAATTAAACGGTTGTAAATTCGATGGAAGAAAGATAGGTTCAAGGTATTTTTCAGGAAATCAGAGAATGCAGATAAACTAACTGGTCAGGGTTCAGGTTAAGCCCGGTTCTTGAACTCAAATCACTAAGCTATAACTAACCAACTGTCGTTGCGAGAGTTATTTAAGTCTAAATCTTAGAATTCCAAATCTCTTTGCAAATCCTAAAGACTAAACTAGCTTTAAGTCCAGGTTTGATCTGTTCACAAAAAAACTAAACCAAATATCTTTGCAGATAGTTATTTTGCTCACCCTAGATTCTATCAGATTATCAATTGCATTGTCATGCCTAATCGATTAACCTAAGATCTAAGTTCCAGGTGATCAATCTAGAATTAGCTTTAAGAACAACCTAAGGTGAAGAACTAATTCAGATTATGAATCCTAACCAACTAATTAACCTAGCATTCAATGAAATCCCTTATGAGAACCCTAAACCTAACAGGAGATCTACTCAGACATGGAGATTGAAACAATAAACATAACTGAATAAATCTCTGAAATAAATAAATAAGATGAGAGTAAACAAGGGTTCAAAATCTTCTCTCGGATGAACAGAGTTTCAGACTTGTCTCCCTCAGAAAACTCTCTCACAGAAAACCAAAGTAAAATAATGCATTGCCCACAAAAGTGGCTGAAAAACCTAATTATAATCCTAAAACACGTTCTGGGACTTCTTGTAATTATTAAAGTCTTCTGGGCCAATGTGCAATTTCATCAGACTTGTAAAGAGTCGTGATCCTTCTCTTCATGCGATGGGTATCGACCGACACCATAAGTGGTATCGATCGATACCAAGCTTCTGTGTCAATTTTTCAGGCTGGTGTCGTCGACACCAGGACTTCAACTCGATCCTTCAGCTACATGATCCTTGCTTGGCTCCAAAATGCTCCAATATCTCCAATTCAGCTCCAAACGTACCTAAACTTGTAAAGACTCGAAAAGACTTCAAAATACTATAAAGACTCTATAAATAAGACTTATATCATGGTTAAAAACGGGTAAAAACCATGATATATCATCGATACATGTTGTTTCCCTTGTGCTTTATCGGAAAATTGATTTGCCTCCATCCGAGCTAGAATCTGAGTGATCGAGTTCAGATTCTTATCCATAGAGTTCATCCGTTTACCAGTAACCCGAGCTGTTATCTCCGAATTCGCTGTCGTCAACGGCTTCCAACCTCCGTGGATGAGCTCGACTTCGTGATTTAGCTCAGAAACAGATCCATGTAGCTCAGACACAGATGCTTTGTATTAGACATGGATGCTCTGTTTTCTAACAGAATCTCTTAGACAAGCATAGATCCTCTGTTTGTGTTCTACATAATTTTTACAGTTTCTTGGAATTAGTTCCACCATTAATGTGATTTTGCTTCTTGCAGTGGATATATGGCTCCAGAGTACGTGAGACACGGACAATTCTCAGCTAAATCTGATGTTTACAGCTTCGGTGTTATGCTTTTGGAGATGATAAGTGGTGAAAGAAGAACTTCGAAGCAGAAGGACTTCCAGCTTTTGTAAGCTTCTTGATCACATTTTCTTTTTTTTTTGTTTATCTTCTCAATTTCTGTAAAGAAACGTGTAAGAACATTTTCTTTTGATTCAGGCATGGAAGAGATGGGTCGAAGGAGAGCCTGAGAGTATAATCAATCCTTACTTAAGCGAACATCCGATAAACGAAATCATAAGTTGATTCAGATTGGTTTGTTGTGTGTTCAAGAAAATGCAGCAAAGAGACCAACTATGAACTCTGTAATAGTTTGGCTTGCAAGAGACGGTACTTTAACAATACCTAAACCTACTGAAGCTGCTTTCGTCACTCTCCCTCTCTCGGTGAAACCTGCCAATATATCCTTGAATAAGTCTAAAGAAAAAGATTCTGCCCTCATCTGCATTCAATAAAGAAACTTTAGTGTTGGATAGCGTAAGATGCAAGAAAGTTCTTGTGAACTTGTTTGAGGTGGATATTGGGAAAATTCGGTTCAGTTTGGTTCACTTTTGTCACCGATTTATTTCAGTTGGGTTCGATTTGGTTATTGGTATAGGTTATTCTTAATTCATTAAATTATATCAATAAGATTAAATTCATGTTCGGTTCAGTTTTTGTTGTTGTGAAATTTTCAATACCAATCAGTTTATATTAGATTCCGGTTCGGTTATTTTGGTATAGAATTCAGTTTGATGCTTTCAGTTCGTTAAAATTATTAAACCACCAAGCCAATTGTAATGCACGAAACCTAATGAAACCTATGTGTTTAGAGTTCTTTGCAAGCAGGCCGGTTTTAAAGGGTGGCGAGAGCGGACCAGGCACAAAGCCCATACCAGATTTTTGAAAAATTCTTTAAGAAAAAAGGCCCAAAAATGTAAAAAGTAACAATTGATATTAAATGGCCCAAATGTTTTTTTTGTCTAAGAGACTATAAAAACTTGAGACGTACCTGCTTGCAAGTAGAAATATCCGTGAGAACTTTAATTCTAAATTTAATAGTTCCCACAAAGCAACGCTTACTTTTCATATCTTATCTTATGATAATAATCTCAAATCTGTTTAGTTCTTAGTGTTACTAAATTAATCTTCCTTTTTGCTTATTTTCTTGCATAATAAATCTTTTCATGAGCTATATCACAAAAATGCCCACCTCCTACAGCTTAACTTATGCTCAAATTGTCGTTGAAGTTTCTATTAAAAGATATATATATCTTTGTAATTACAAGTAAAATAAATTTATTGGCACAAATAAATAAAAGAATGAATGAATTCATCTATACAAATCAATGGAAGTTATCTCTATAAAACCCTAGAAAAGCTTGCTTGCGAATTCATTGGCCTTAACCTGAGAGAATTTCGATTTCTTCGCGAGATCTCTCAGTTCGGACAAGCTTCTCCCTAGCTTCAACGCAACCCTTGTCTCAAACACTTGTCCGTTCTCTCTCTTCTCTGTCGATTTCATCGTTTCTTCTAACAGAGAGAAGAATCCGGCAGAGTTTCTGTACATCTCAAACACCATTCCCACTTGACCACCATGCTCTAAAGTGTTCACAATCGCAGCCAAAGAAGCACAAGTCATCGCCACAATTCCAGCCAAACCGGAATCTTGACCGATAAAAACAGAACTCACTGCAGAAACTCCGGTTAAAACTGGTCCAGAGATGGCTAAGAACCGGTTTAACTTCAATGCCACGTTACCTAATTTCTCATACTCTTCTGCGTCTCTGTTCTTAATCACACGACCCACTTCTCTCATCTCCATCTCCAGCTCTTGACTCCACCCGTTCGCAAGACCGGTTTTAGGGTTTCTCCGTTTGTTTTCAGGCCACCAAGTCGCCGGTTTAAACTCTGCCGGAAATTTCTCGAGCATTGTTCCGATTAGAGGAAGAGGGTAAGCTTTGTCTAGAGACAACACACTCTGTATCGCTTCCTTCACATCTTCTTCGTCGATTTCCTCGTTTTCTCTCAGAAACATCTCGATTTCGATTCTCAGCTTCTTGAACAGCCTCGTCGCGTTCCTCTGTTCTTCAGCGAGCTGTGACGGTTGAATCTTGCTCATCAAGGCACCGATACCTGTGGCAGAGGTTAGCAAAACCGTTGAAGCTATTTTCACGGCCGTTACAGAATCTCCACCATGACCATTGACCGAGGCTATTCCGGCCATTAAAGCGGCGGTGAGAGTGATCATGTTGACGGAATTGAGCAATAGAGAGTTCCAATTGTTGCGCTGATCTCCGATGTTCTTGTGCATCTCAATCCTATCCATAACTTCTTCAAGAACCACGTTGAGGCGTGCCCTTTGGATAGAATCAGAGTCTCTCTTCTGTTTCAACGAAAGAGGATGACTTTCTATGAACCCATCCAACTCAAAGCTCGGTTCTTTAACCGATAAAGTCTGTTTCTTTATCGGTATTTTCGGACCCGAGACGTTAAATTTCGGCAATTTCGGGATGGAGACTGCGGCTTTAGGTCTCGAGCAAGAAGAAGAAGACGAAAGAACTAATCTTGAAACATGCAACGAAGCCATTGATGTATACAAGAAAGAAATAGTAAATTGATTTCTTCTTTTACTCGGTTTAAACCGGTACTTGATTGGTTTGGTTTCGTTGGTTTCTTAACCTCTCTGAAGTTTTGTGATTGTGTTTGATGAAATAGATGATGAATGAAGAGAGCTGGTGCTAGCTGTATATATATATAGGTTTTTGATGATAGGCAGAAAAGCATATAACAAGAATAGAAAATTATAGGAATTGAATTGACCAAAGAGAGAATAAGAATTGAATTTTGACCAAAGACCAATAATTCTCAGACTTTGATAGATTCTCCTGTGGCGGTTTTGGTCTAAACCGAAAGCCTCCCAATTTTACCCGCCATCCTCGTAGAACGAGTCTTTAACCCTCTTAAACCGAACTCAACCAAATCGGTTTGTTTGATTTCATCTGTTGGATCGAACCGGTTCGGTTTTGTTTGTAGGAAATGTGATCAGACACACAGACACTAGAGAGAAAATCAAAAAGAGAAGAATCCAAGAAATGGGATCGTCACCGAAGAAGACGACTCTGCAACGGTACTTGTCACAACTTCAGCAACATCCATTAAGAACAAAGGTTTTTCTCTTATTCTTCTTCTTCTTCTTCTTCTTCTTTAGGATTGAAAGATGATTAATTTTTCTCTGGGGAAGTGATTGATGGTTGAGATGTAGTTTGGTGGTAGTTTCGTTTCTTTTGAAATTAGGGTTCTGTTTCATCAATTGAGAGACGAAAATTTTGTTTTCGATTGAAAGTTTGTATTTTTTTAACCAACCCCAATTTGATGATCTGATTACTAAAAAGCCCGTTGACTTTATTTTTTATGAATAGTTGAATTCCTGGGAAATGATTTTAGGTTTTCTAGGTTTATGTCTCTCACTGAAATGAATTTGGCGTCAAAATGTGTGTAAATTGCAGGCAATTACTGCTGGAGTATTGTCCGGTGTTAGTGATGTTGTTTCACAGAAACTCTCTGGCATACAGAAGATTCAGCTGAGAAGGGTTCTTCTCAAAGTGGTATAAAGTTTGAATCTTTCTCTTCTAGGAACCTCAATTTAATGCCAATCCTTTCTTCATTCGATGCCTTTTTCAATAACCTCAAGAGGGATTTCTTGAGCTGCTTACCATGGAGTTCTATCGCCTTTCTCCAACAGATATTTGCAGGTGGTTTTCTCGGACCGGCGGGGCATTTCTTTCATACAACTCTAGATAAGTTTTTTCAAGGGAAGAAGGACACAAAGACTGTTGCAAAGAAGGTAATTGTCCCATACCTTTCGATGATTTGTATGTTAAAGATCGATCGATGTTTATAAATTGATCTGTTTGAAATGTAAAACGTTTGGTAGGTAATCCTGGAACAACTGACATTGTCACCATTGAACCATTTGCTTTTCATGATCTATTATGGAGTAGTCATCGAAAGTAAGTTCCTTCTTCTTTTTTTCACACTCCATTTGTAAACCCCGAAAATTGGTTGATGGTATTAAGAGTTTTGATAACAGTTCTGCAATGTTGAATGAAACAGGAACTCCCTGGAATCTTGTTAGAGACAGGATCAGGAAAACTTACCCGACAGTCCAGCTTACAGCATGGACGGTAAGTGATAGATATCAATTTAGTTCATATCCTTTGTTAGAAAGTGTTTGATTCACAAGTTCACGATGATCTTATCGTGACTTTACATTTTGTATGTCTACTCTGTGTTGTGAACTAATTTTAATCACAGTTTTTCCCCGTCGTGGGATGGATAAACTACAAGTATGTGCCACTGCATTTCCGGGTCATCTTGCACAGCCTCGTTGCATTCTTTTGGTAAGACAATAATTTGAAACCAAACCAAACCATGATCAAAACTGAAAATCCAGATATCTTGATGGTCTTGGTGGTCTACATCACTAAGTATTATCTGGATCTGTATGCATGAAAGTGATAGTTAACTTGGTTTTAGAATTGTTTTCTTCTTTCTTTTTTGATAAAATGGGAATATTATTACCAAAAGGAAAGTTTAATACAAGAGCTAATTAGCAGAGAACTTCTTTGGCCAAAAAAATTGAATAAAAAACCAAAAGAAGTTACATAGAGTTACATGGCAACTGGGAAGCTATTAGCTAAATCTGAACCATTGGGAAACCAAAAGAAGTTTTCTTCTTTCCTGAACACGTAAAGAGAAACCGAATGAAATGAGCGGAATTTTCTCTATTAATGCTTCCATTCTTGTTGTTGTTACTCAATTTTCTTCGTAATCTCAACATTCTTCTTTCTCCTTTTCTTCTTCTTCTTTTGTTTTTCAGGGGAATTTTCCTGACCCTGCGAGCGAGGTCAATGACACTGGCGTTGGCAAAGGCTAAGTGATTAGGGAGACACATCGATCGATAGAGAAGTCAATCATTGGACTCATTATAATCTTAGTACTCTGTAAGTTAAAGCAAATTAAACAGCTGCAACCAAATAAAAATCTGTATTAAGATGATACCATTCTAGGACAGCAATGTTTTTAAGTTATTACAACCTTTTCAGATTTTGTCTAAAACACATTCACAAACATCATATAAAAAAGGTGTTAAAGAAGAGATCATTTTTTAAGCAGCTTTGGCGAATCCAACTCTTGCTTTCCCGTAATCGAACACAGTGTGGTATGGTCCCATGAAGATATCACCCAAGATCCTGCATTTTCACACGATTACAAATTTTTGAGTAAACCCATTTGAGTTTTTTGGTTAGTAGATTCGATTTTTCAGATGAGAGTTACCAGAGAGGTCCGCGGGGTGGAGGGATATCCATGGCGGTGAAACCACTGGTGCACTGAGCCTG
Organism: Eutrema heterophyllum; assembly: GCA_002933915.1. NCBI lineage: Eukaryota > Viridiplantae > Streptophyta > Magnoliopsida > Brassicales > Brassicaceae > Eutrema > Eutrema heterophyllum. The sequence goes on along the minus strand of PKMM01007760.1, from coordinate 80,713 downwards.
AACTCCATCCCCAATCTTGAATATATACTGATCCACGAAAAAAATGGAAAAGATTTTAACTTAAAACTCCTTGTGATGATATTGGTAAGCTGAAAATTTAGGAGATACTGATGAGAGTAGTTACATCTTGAGGGGAGAGATCAAAGCCTTTGCCACCAATATTGAATGTGACTATAGGCATCGACGAAACCCTCTCACAGTTCACTGCTGATTGTTGGTTCGGGCTTGGTATATGGTCACAGAGCTAAAAGATTATACAGAGATTAGAGTTTTAACATGTTTATGTCCAACACAAGGCTTCAAGAATTTCTCAAAACTCACCTCAGCAGCATAAGAGAGTATGCGTTCTTGTGTTTGGTTCTGAGTCAATTCGCTCTGCATCCACACGGCTGCCATTTCACAGGCGCTGCACATCGCTTCGTTTAGAAGATCCGATGTTTCATCTTCTACAACTGACTTAATCCCCATACTGCAGGCAAACATGAATTAGTTTAAGTTTTCTGTCTAATGACCAGAGATGTCCTTTTTGGCCTGGACTGTCAGTACTGACCTCACACTGTGTGTACCATCAAAACCACAGAGTCCTATCTGTGAGCATACCTTCCTCGGATCCGCCTGTTAAGTCAAATGATGCAGGATTAAAAGATTGTATCGTTTATAAATAGGTAAGTGTCACACGTTTTGGTATGAGAAGTAACTTCAACCTGAGATAGAAGGTTATTCAACATGGTTTTTCCGTATTGACCTACTACGGTTTTGCACTCCTGGCTTGCGATTCCTACTGCTCCAATGGCATGATTGATCATTGTGATGACAGTCTAGACATACAAAACACAAATAAAACTATTCAGCATGTTTCAGGTGCTAAACAGCGAACAATCTACAAATTGTTTCAGCAAAATCTTTCTCTCACCGATGGACCGGTGAGCAGAGAAGTTCCAGAATCAGCGATGGCAGAACAACCTTTAGCACAATATCCTGAATGACATAGATATGCAGATGTAAAATTATATCTAAAGACTCATCCATTTCTGAGACTGAAACATTTCAAAAGCTTACTCACCGGTTGGTTTGCCAGCAATGTTGAGATCACCCATGTCGAATTGCCAGTAACCTTTATGTGTCACTGGAACATAAGTATGCTCTCCTTTGAAGTGCTTAGGGTCGACTCCTCCAAAAACAATCTCACCACCTGCTGGATCTTGCGGGTTACGGTTAAGCCAGAACGAAAAAATAGGGTCCTTAACCAGACCTTTGTCTACCATGTTATACCTATATATCACATCATATAAAATCCTCTTTCAGAATTCAGATGGTACAACAAAGTTTTTTTATCAGATGAAGGATCAATGAAAAAAAATAATGAAAGTGTTTTCATACCAAACCGGAGTTGAATTTCCTACAGCAATCTCTTTGAAACCCAACCCGAGGATACCATCAAACTTTGCCACCAAGAATGTAATACCAGGCTCACTAGTAGCCTCTATGAATTCCTGTGGTGATATAGACGTAGCAGTAAGATATGGCAAAGGGAGAACTCTCAAGAAATTGAAATATGAAAGCGGATGAATCGGGTTTACCTGATCCTTGATAACAAGATCACCAACTTTAACATCATCATTGCTAAAGTAACCCGAAATAGCACCTGTCCCATAGCGGATTGACGCAGGTTTTCCTGTAATATCAATAGCTTTTAGTGTCATAAACTATCTGGAAACATATCAGAAGACCGGAGACACTAAATGTTATCCCTTTCTTGAAGGGTTATCAAAGTACCAAAGCTCAAGAATCAAATAACAAGATGAATATATATAGAGAACAAACCGTTCTTTCTGTATGTCGATGACTGGCTAGCCTTGTACTTCGTATGAAAATAGCAAGCAACCTGAAAAAAAATAATTAACCAGGGATATGATATTTTGTTTTTGTTCACATTTAGTATGCATTCCAAAGAACAAATTAACCACTAATGTGTACCGATAAGTAGCATTGACTAGATGGTATCCAGAGATTGGAGCTTCCGGTATCAAAGATGGCAGTAAACTTCTGAGGTGGAGTACCAATGGTAATCTCACCATAGTATTGAGCATCCAAATAGTTTTTCAGCGGAACACTATCCGAATTTTCATCGCTCAGGCGAAAATAATCTTTGGAAGACCAAGACCCTCCTCGGTTTTTCAAGAAAAGCTGAGAAGCTAGCCTGTTGGCCCGGTCTAGTTTCCTCTTCTTCAATCCAATTCTGAGCGTTCCATCACCTTTTTGCTCACACGAGGCGGCCGATATAAGGATTAAACATGAAAGCAAGAACACGAGCAAGAATGATTGGAACCGAGTTCCCATTTTTTTACCTGTCATCAAATAAAAATCTCACATCAATTAAAAGAGCAGCCACACAAAAAAAAACTTAATTAGTTGTTACTGTTCTATTATGCAACAATTAATCTAGAGATTTTAGGCATTGAAACATTCTTATATGCCTTACTTCGTCTACAAATCAGATCATTAGGAGTCTTAGTCATTTAACCTAATGTGATTCTCTAAACAAAAGATCCAAGATTTAAGATCCGTGAATCTTGGACTTTCTAACATATTACAAAATTAAGTTAGAAACAGAAGGTTTTCTAAAGAAGTTAATACACTGAAACTGCTTTGTTCATAACTCCAGCATGATCTTTACTACACCAAAATCAATAAAATTTTACATAAAGTTTCTGATTTAGCAAATTTTAAACAAGTAGTCTTATATTACTTCTTTTTCACATTCTGGTGAAGAGTAAAACAAGCCAAAGTGTAATACTGTTGATTAAGTTATCCCTCAAATGTAAAATGAAAAAGTACGAGAATTAATTCCAATCAAACAAACCTCAGATTAGTTCCAATCAAACAGTTCTAAAAGTGAAGAATCTAAGGAAAACCCAAAAAAGAAAAATCAGAAATTGAGCTTTTTCTATTCACAAACAGAAACTGAATGATTTGATAGGAAAATGAAGGAGTAAAAGATCACTCACCGAGAAAATGTGTGTACAGCAGAGATTCTTGAACTATAAAAAAGAAGAAAAATCCAAGTTTAAAGAGACCAAGAAGAATGGTGCAGGGATTTATATTTATACGTAAATAACTTATAAGAGAAACTTGAAGAAAATTACAGAGACAAAAAAATCAATTTTTTCTCTCTCAATTAATTATTACGTGTTGCTTGCAAATGGAAAAAAATATTTAAGTATTAATTGTGTATTAAATTCTTAAGCAAGCGTCACGTTTATGTAACCTTGTTTGCGTGGGCCCGGACAGTTTAGCAACAAAATCAGTTTTTTGCTTTTTAAAAAAACAAGAAAAGTGCTAGTTTTCATTTGCATAATCTGTTCACCGCTGTAATATATTTCCATTATATTATGTAAAAGTCAATTAACATTTTTCATAAACTCTTGGATAAATTTGATAATGACACTAGATAGTTATGATATGTTTATACCGGCGACTACTAGCTAAACTTAACTTCAACTGTGTCATCCAACTTTGATCGCATAACTTGGATAATTTTGATGATGAGACTAGATAGTTATAAATATAAAGATTTTTTAAAAATAAAATATCGTGTGTAATAGAAAATAAAAATATAAAAGATAAGTGAAAACATGATAAAAATTAAAATCTTAAAAGGAATTTCAAAATGAAAACACATACAAAGAGAAAAAAAGTTATCTTATGCAATAATTATTTTTTTCTATTTTTGAATATATGATATTATGATATTAACAAATCAAAATTGAAATTATCAGTTTAATATAAGAAAAATATGATGACGAGAGTATAAAACATATTAGTGTTGATGTTTTTATTTATATAATATTAGTGTCACTCTCTAGATATAAATCCGTTAAAAAACACGCTGTTGAAAAAAAAATACATTGTACTTAAATTTTTTAATTTTTTTTATTTTTTATTTGGCATCATGAATGGGTGAGTTATCAAAAAAAAAAAAAAACTATGAGTGGGTGATTATGCTTGCAAAGATATTCGCTGATTTAAGTTTGTCTCGCATCCGGTACACTTCACGTTGATGAACCCATGCGTGAGTCCACCTTAGCAAATACTTTTTGTTACATAAACGTCTTTAAATCAACTTCTTCACCCTTATATAGAACTATTACACAATTCGACGACGGAAAACGCTATTCGCTCCACAAAGATCCACGATCACGATGAACGGTTCCACTTGCACTACGCTGAAAATTTTTTTATATGCTTGTCTCCACTAATCTGCAGAAATTGCATCATCTGGAAATCAAAACTCGGACCTCCGGATGTAAAAGCATTAATGAACCCTTTAGTCAACCACTGGACTAAATGAGCTTTCACCACATTTATAATACTATTCGACATTTCTATTTACTCCATATACATTATAGAATAAATTATTCAAAAAAATTTATATGTACATTAACCAATGGAATTTTCACAAGAAAATGTTAAATGGTAAAACAGAGTTTGTTTTTTGCAAAAAATAAAAATAAAAAAATAATAATAGATTGTTGTTTGCTGCAAATGGAAAATATAAGGTTGCTTTGATTTGTGTCACAAGCTAACGCCTTCACGTTGTTGACGCTGCGTGGGACCTATAAACGCAAACAACGTTTCGTTAAAGCTTCAATTTTTCATATTTTCCCATTTAACCCCTTTAGGTTTCCTTAGTTTCACTCTGACCCCTGTACAATGTATTTCCCAACTTTTACCCATCTATAAAAAGTCCATTTGACTTATTAGCGAAACAAAAGCGATTGTAACAAAGTCCAACACAACTAGTGTAAGCACATAAAGCTCAAGCTTATATAGGATGTGTGACTACTGGCTACTCATTTTATTTAAAAAGTATATAGTATATCTTACTTTATAATAAAACTTGACAAATGAATACGTTATATTTTAGATAATTGCAATTTCTCAACTGCATTTCAAACCCAAAAAAAAAAAACCAAAAATTGGAATGCTATTTCTTTAATATCAAATTGTGTGATTGCAAATATATCTCAGCAGAAATACTAAGGGCTTTTTTAGCTTTAGAGGAGAACAAGAAAAAAGATTCAGATCAATAACTTTAGTCTTTAGCTACCATCGTGCCATTGATTTAGACTCTATTTGGGCCTGGGCTCATTCTTTACTTTCCCAAAAACCAGGCCGATCATTGAATTATCCATATATACTTTGGGGGTGTATTGGACTAGGAAGTAATTTGGTGGATTTTAGATTTGGAGAGATTTTAATGGTACTTGGTGAGATTCGAAAGATATCAAGATGATTTACAAGATATTCTATAATTAAAATATAAAAAATTAATGATATTTGGTGAGATTTATCGTGAAGTTTTGGACGATATTGGAGTATTTTGTGTGATACTATTTTTTCCCCTTTTGCAACGATTCAAATATCACCATATACTTCTTACCGTAACTTACCAGCACCACTTTCCTCCACCTCCTCTTGACCATGCTTTGACAAATATGCATCTACCTATAGGGTTCTGTTTTGAACCGATGCATGTACAATACAAATTGGGTAAAATCATGGCCACAAATGTTTGTAAAAAGGTTCATTTTGTTACAAGTTTCAACATTTTTTAAAATCAATATGATTATCTTTGTCTTTATGTCAGATGCAAGCTGAGACTCAAAAACTTCACCGATGTGATGGGTTCTGTTTACTTTTTTTCTTTCATTGCATAGTTGGTACTTGGCACAATCGATGTGAATAGTGAAAGATTTGAAGAAGAAGAAGAAAAATATAAGATTTTGAATGATTTTACTTAAATTTCATGTTCAATGACATAAGATTTCATAAGATTTTGTTTTTTACTGTTCATTATGCGGAATACTACGACAGTGCACAAATCACTAAATCATATGTAACTCATCTCTTTTAGATATTATGGGCTTGATTGGGAAGTACTTTAGAATCTTTTTAAAGCCATAATTTTCTCTAATTTCTTCCGATCATGCTCTACACAGATTTTTTAAGTTAAAGCTTTTTCTTTCTTTTTTGATGCCAAAATCCTACAGCATTAAAATCTACAGCTACTGCAAAAAAACTTACAGCCTAAATTCTAAAGCAAAAAACATACAGCTACAGCCTTAACCAATCAGCCCCATAATAAATTAATTACTTTATAAGAAATTGATTACTTTAAAAAAAAAGAGGCCATTTATATTCCTGAACAAAATTGTAGATCATACAGCAACGAGAAAAAAAAATTGCTCTCAAGACTCTTGTTGTTCGGGAAATAAATAAACAATAGCTAAAAAGCCGTAACTACGATCCAAAATGTAAAAAAAAAGAAAAAGCAAAACAAAATCGGCCGATTAAAAAAAAAACCCTAAAACATATAAAAAAATGTTATTGCCTGTCAACGTTGCTCGTCGTCGTAACATTATTATTACTGTTGTTACTGTTCCCATTCTGGTGACTATTCGAACCGTTGATAATAGACGTGATGGCTGCGGCTAGAGCCGCTGCAAAGTTAGGATTGGCGGCGATAGCGGCAGTAGCGGCGCTAACGCTCTCGCCAGCGTTCAGCGACTGAGACGGTATCTGTAAACCCGAGAACTTGGACTGTTGTTGTTGGTTATAATACAAAGCCTGGCCCATCATTTGAGGCAAAACCGATTGGTTCAACTCCGCGAAACCAGACCGTTGAGAGAATTGCATCATCGGATTGTTATTAGTTGGATTGTTAAATGCTGATTCTGTGAGGTCTAATGTAATGGTTGGGAATGGTGCAGAGGCTGAGATCGTGGCCATGCTTGAGGAACAAGGCAACATGGTTCGAGCCAAGAGATTTGTTGGGTTCATTAAACCGTCTTGGCTCGACATTGTGGAGCCTGAGAGGAGCATGCTTGCGGCTGCGGTTGTGGTTGAAGCCATGCTCATAGCCGCAGGAGGTAATGGATGGTTATGATTTCCTTCGTAGGTTGTTATGAGAATGGATCTGTCCTCTGCGCAACGTTGCACCTGTTGAGTCACTAATTAGTTAGACATAATACATAAAGGATCATCGGTCCACCACGATTTGTCACTGTAATGGTTTACAGTTTTCTATGGTTTTGCTTTATAAAAAGGATCGCTGTTCGCAATAATCTAGAAAGCAATGGTTAGATAACGTACTTGCTTGCGAACGGGGCATCCAACGGCCATCGTGCAGCGATAATAAGCTCGAGGGCACGGGTTTCCTTTTGCCATTTTCTGTCCGTATTTTCTCCATTGACATCCATCGTTTAGCTGTAAAACAATCTCACTTAAGTTAATATATTTAGCTCCTAAACATTTGAATAGATCAATCTTTAAACACTAGAGAGAGTAAGACTATTGTTACCATGGGAGCTTCGGATCGAGCACGAACCGAGACACGGGCTTTACGCATGGTGGCTTCAGCAGCCGACTGATCGATAACATTGCCATTGACATTGCCATTGACATTGCCATTGACATTGTCATTGACATTGCCATTGACATTGCCATTGCAATTGCTGGAGGACGCATTGTGTTTGGAAACTTTGTTAGGGTTTCCCCAGCCGTTTGATTCTGTCTCTGGGCTTTCTTCTCTCTCAAGTATTCTCTTTCCGCGCTGACGTGAGCTAGAGTTCTCCAGAAGTGATGGCGGAGATCCTAACCTAACCGTCGTCCTCTCCTCGGACGATACTTCAGCAGAAGGCAGTCCCAAATCGATGAACTGTCGTGGAACCATTTCAGGCGCTTCATGTCGTTTATTGGCCTTGTCTTTGCTCTCGGTCGTAGCCTGATCGATGAAAACAAGAGTTTAAAACCTTAACTAATGTTAACTTTGGCAAGAGATTGATATTTAAAAGATTAAGGTATAAATTAGAGTGCTAATTACCAGATGATGATCTTCTTGTTGCCTCATGACAGCAACAAGTTGCATCTGCAAGGAGTTGAAGTTGTTGGTTGTTTGACTGAGCATTTCCTTTAGTCTTTGATTCTCATTAGCCGCCTTCTTTAGCTCTTCTCGAAGTTGTGCATTCTTCATTTTATTAAACATAGCCATTAGTTAAATAAGCAAATGTACATCACTACTAGTATTAAAAGTAATCTGGAGATTAAAAAAAAAAGTGAGAAAGAGTCGATTTTTACAGATTAAATACGAGAAAAGTGAAAATAAAAATTAAAAAAACAATCTCGTGAAGATTTAATATACATATACCGTTTTCATGTTTTTGACATTCTATCTTCTTGTATTGATTCTTAAGATATGTACATTTTGATGTTTGAATTCAGTTTGAAAATTTGTATTTATAACAAAAAGTTATGTTTTCGAAGCTTGAATTTAGAAAATTTTGGTTTCTGAATTTCATTACTTTTTTTTTTATTAGAAAAAAGTGAGCTACTGAATTAATAAGTGTACCTCACACTTTGTACGTTTCTCTTCCATATCCACAGACAATCCATCATCCACCATTGACTCGTCGCTTCCCGTATTCGCAGTGAGAAGATTAAGTCCAGTCTATTTAATTACAATAAATGTATAAATTTTAAGGAACAAAGTTTCCATCTATAACGAATTATTGTTTATAATTTAATTACTAAACTCTGGAAAACAAAAATTATGCGATGGTAAGAAAAACAAATAAGATTAAAAATAGATCGTTATTAACTACTTACATTGATACCCGTAGAACGATCATCATCATCATCATCACGTGAATTCTCCCTTTTGACATGAACCCTATGAGTCTCGTCGGTGATAATATTCTGATCATCTCTCTTCTCCGACCTGAAAAAGTCAACCTCATCCATCACCGCCCGATGATGCTCATCCGACGGTTGTGGCTGCTTTGTATTGTCATGTGGACCTCCAAGACTCACCGGAAAACGAAACATCTCTCGGTCCGTCCCTCTCTCTCTATATATATATAGATATCCTAAGTTCTTGATAGATAATTTAAGATCGTGTTTGGTTTAAAGTATGAGTACGGATGATGTTTTGTTATCCAAATTCCGAAACCCTAGTTAAAAAAAGAGAGGATATGATGTTACCTGAAGGACAAGAAAAGGTACGTATCTAATCCACTCTGTGTGTGTGTTTGATTGTGCCGTACCATATCTAATCCTCCATATATAGAGAGGGGAAGAAGAAGATATCTTAGAAGAGAGAGAAAGAGAGATACTTTGTCGAATATGTGGTTAGAGACGAGGATAGAGAGAGAGACCTTCTTACCGAACCAGATGCTTCGGCTACAAAAAGGGTATTTACGTGGACTTAGATATTGTCAATTTTTTCTACTAATATATATAACTTTTTCGTCTTGTTCAATAATTGATTAGTATTATTATTTAAAGACAATATTGTTGTGTGATCTAAAATGTTTTAATTTGGATTCTCGTGAAAAGATATTTGTGGAGATTTGTTTTGGTTCATTTTTCGTCAGTGTCGACGTCATTTGTCTACCATCTAGCCATTGACCCACATCAATAACAGATATGTCATGCGACCCAACCATTTTGTTTTATATTACGGACTCGTTGTTGCTGTTTTTTTTTTTATTTGATCAAACAATTCGCAAAGACTAAACTGTACTGTTGCTTACAGGAGGGGCTATGGTTTATTAAAGTCGTTTTATGGGTTTATATTTTCTTACTTTTTATGGCCACTTGTTGCTGTTTTTCTGTTCTTCTTAAAAATTGCGTTGATTCTTCTAGTACGGAATTATTGTCGTATAAAGTTTGTTTCCAACTCTTAGAGGCATAATAGGTTAGGATTGACAAAAGTTAAGAATTCTATCTTGGAAAAATAAAGTAATATGTAATTAATATATACTAGTTTACTTATTGTTAATTGGTTTTGAGTTAAAAAATTATGAAACTGATTATAGTATAAAAATCAGTGTTTAATCCAAATAAGATATATTGTTAATTTTGGAGTGAGGAATCCATGTCTAAATTGAAATAGAACCTAAAATAAATAAATAATATATAGAAAACATGGATCAATCTATTCATTATCACTTAGTTTTAAGTTGAAATATCTATAGAACTTAACCGCAAATAAACACAAAAGAACGGAAAAAAATGATTAAGATTAAATGACAGAACGATTAGAATTTTTTTTATTGGAGATGTTGTATATTTTTAAAATTGGTAAATTAATCATCCTATTATTATTAGGATTTTTTGTTTAGAGGGTTTAGTTATGAGTGTATATATATTACATTATAAGGAAATTATATGTATATATATATATATATCGACCAATCTAAAAAAAAAAAAAATCTCACCTAAGTATATTTTTTTCTAAAAAAAGCACTTTGATCTACGAAATTTGTTCAAAGACTTTGTCCTAATTAGTAAAACTTTGAATCCTTGGTTGATCAAGTCAATACATGAGCTTTAGAGAAGAAAAACTATTTTTAGGGAAGAAGGTTTTTCAATGAATTCTTATTATAGATGAAATATAGATTTCGCTATTTTTTGGACTAAATTAGTAAATTTTCTTTAATATTATTTTCATTTTCCCTTTTTTCTATAAGAAAGACTTTTGACTTGTTCATAGAATTAATACATCAGAAAATAGTATGAATCTCACCGGTGGCAATTTAATCGGCGCTTCCCACGTGATTGAAATAATTAGACGCTTTCTTTCTATTTAATGCTTGTTAAATATTAAATCACATAAACATAAGAAAATTTGTTAATAAATTCCGATATGAAATTATTAATTTTTAGTATATCGTTAGTGTACAAACTGAACTTTGACCAAATTATCCTGAATTATATACAATTCTAAAACTGTTAATACAAATCTGGAAATGGAAAAAAAATATGTGTGATCTCAAACGCTCTACAATCATTTAAAAATTAAAACCAAAAAAAAAAACCCTCTGCAATCATTTTAAATTTAATTACTAATTTACTCGCTATTTCATATTTCACGACTTTCATCATATTAGGTTTGCATAGAGATTTATTTTCCTCCGTCATTTTAATATTTTCAACACGAAATTAAATATCCTTTAATACAAAATAGACAATGGTTGAGCCAAGTCAACGAGATTTATGGGATAAGAATGGGATACCTCACAGGCTCACAGGTCACAGGTGCAGTTCTGACCGGTGACCGGTTATGGGTCCCACTAGTTTTTCTATAAATAAACTAATGTTTACCGGTAAACTTGTTGACTATCACACCATAGGACCCGGTCACTCTTTGACTTCTTAGCCTCAAGAGACGTAGATTTGTCTCTTTATAATTCTTGTAAAACAAAATGTCCTTTCGCCACAACAACAAAAAAAAAAACCGTTAGTTTTCACTTTTTGACTCGATTTTTTTTCTTCAGTGAATTTCAGTTGAGTTCCAAACTAATAATTCTCGAGTCGAATGGAAAATTAGTTCTTTTACCCCCACTTTCTTTGTTCTTTTGTGTAACTAACTATAAAATTAAACAACATTATGTTTAATAATCATACTAAATTCTAAATTCGCTGCAAGATAAAATGTTTTGTAATATATAATATGAGATGGGGAATAAAAACTAATTTAAGTGTTATTCATTCAAAATATGTTTAATTTTTAATTTTTAAGTTTATAAACTATTTTATAAATATTTGACAACAAATTTAATATATGTTTGAAAATAGGTTCAATTTATTTCAAAAAATAAAAGGTGTTTGAAAACAGATTTAAAAAATGTTTGTATTTTAATAGTATAGATTTGTGTTTAACAATTGAGATAGCTACCGCGAATTAAAAAATATGGCAATTCTATAAAATAACACCAAAAAACTTAAAGTTCAATAATTTAGCACCCAATGGTGAAAATCCCAAAATTAGCATTTATTAGGAAAAAATACTCATTTAACCTTGAACAAACACAAATAAAAAAAAAAAAAAAAACAGACGGGAAAAACTTTTGTCGAGACTCGAGAGTCATCGACGGCGATATTTCCTCTTTGAATCCCTCATCGGCGACACCACCGCCGCCGATCAATTAACCATCACTCGTTATCCGGCAGCTCTTCAGCGAACCGTATGTCTACGGATCAAACCTGCTTCTGGATTCGCGACGACGCCGAGTGGCACTGCTTCGCCGGAGACTAAGTCGGATGTCGAGCGGCTCAGGTCGGACCAAGCCATTACGCCTCGCTCGCAAGATTTCGATGCGTGGTATGTGGATATTATCGCTAGCGTTGAACTCGCGGATTATGGTCCGGTTCGTGGTACTATGGTCATTCGTTCGTATGGTTACGAGATCTGGGAAGCGATTCATGTTTCTTTTTTAAATTTAGTTCGTTTTAATTTTCGACGTTTTTAAACTTTATTGCCAAATTTTTTTTTGTGTTGCTTCAATTTCGTCGTGCTTGTTAATTTGCAGGAGTATTTGAATGTGAAAGTCAAAGAGACTGGCCATAGCAACATGTACTTCCCACATGTACAATTTGAAGTAGGAATTTAGAAAACTAGTTTAAGCTGGTTTAATTTGTTAATTCAGCTTGGATTTAGGATAGAGTTAGTATAATTACAGATTATTCACAAATAGGATAGGGTTTAAGCATATTTGTTCACAAAGCAGGAAACTTTTACTTGTAACGAAGTGAATGTATTGATGCCATATTTTACTTCTTGAATGGAATGATACATTCATGTTGCCATCATTGCTCTATTCTTATACTTTTATGTTACGTTGGAGTTTCAGTGATAGTTTGGCCTTTTTGTGCAATTTATACCATACTCGTTTATTGAGAAAGAAGCTTCACACGTTGAGGGATTTGTGACTGTTGGAGGAGAGAAATAACTTGAAGAGAAGCTTGTCATAGGCATAGGAAATAACTGTTATGAAACAAGAAATGTGCATCTAAAATCATGTTCATAAACGATTTGTTCATTTAGGAAGACTTTCCGAAATACGTTATATATCTTCCGAAATACGTTTCATTTCCAAGAAAGGATCATTTTTCATCATTTGTATCATTTAGGAAGACTTTCCGAAATACGTTATATATCTTCCGAAATACGTTTCATTTCCAAAAAATGATCATTTTTCATCATTTGTATCTTTCTCTATCCATTGTATTTTTCATCATTTGTATCATTTAGGAAGATTTCCGAAATACGTTATATATCTTCCGAAATACGTTTCATTTCCAAGAAAGGATCATTTTTCATCATTTTGTATCATTTAGGAAGAGTTTCCTAAATGTGTAGCACGGCTTCCTAAAATTATGGTGTGTTTTCGGATGACAAGTTAAGTCAACACTTTCTTTTAGAAGTGTTGACTGACTTTTAGAAGAACATAACCCCCACGATGATTCACTTTTTCTCTACTAATAAAACAAACAAAGGGTTACAAAATCATCAGATTGAGATTTAATAATAGTAATAATAACGAGAAGAAGAGAGAAGAGCATGAATTTCTCAAACTGCTTGCTCTAGTTTTCGTGTTTGTAGGTAACAATAGATAAATCACAAACCGAGCCACGGACACTGCTTCCTCGCATGTTCAGGTACTATGTTAGCCACCATCTCCACAAACACACCTTTAAGCTCTGCTTTCACACGACATTAAAAGAAAAAGCTTGTGTTTAAGTCACTTTTCTTATGATACTTTTGAGCTGTTTATAGCTCCAAGTGCAAAAACCAAGAAAAATTCCAGCTTTAACTACTCAGTATCTGCAATTTAACATTTTTTCTTCAGGCCAAAATTTGACAATTTGAAGATAAAGAAGAATGCGGTAGTACCATGAGGCAAGTTGAAGAGCGGTGGAAGGAAACGTCCCTTGTTGGTGTTCCCAAAACCTACACAAGTCATAAATACAACATTAGAGTGAAATCGGTACAAAGGTAGTACCTTTACAAAACCACCAATATCACTATCAAAATCAACATTTTCTTGGGCCGATCGGATTCAACACCGTTTAACGGCAAGCCTTCATCACCCAAAACCTCACCGGAGCCATCTTCTCTAAACCCGTTTTCCTCGCTCGTAGACCCGATACCGGCGGATGCGAAGCTGTACGGAACAACCCGATCGGAGTGAAACCTAATAAAGCTATTAAAATCTCAACCAGAACCAGCAGAGATTGACTCACATTGCGTTTGAGATTGTAACGGTGCCATTCCGACTTGTAATGGAGCTTCTGCTCAGCGTCTTCTTTGAACTCCTTTTGACACGAATTACATGCTAAGCCAAATAATCTAGGTCTCAGTTCTTCTTACTTTCACCACTGTTTGGTAATTCTTCGATTCAACAATCAATTGAAGCCTTGTGATCAATTTGATGATGTAGAGCCTAGATTATCCGATCGTGATGATCGCTAAGTCTGAGTAAATTTTCTCAGAAAAGTATCGCGAAGAAGACGATCTCCAAAATTCAATTTTGGATAAATTTCATTTTTTTGTATTATTAAGTAAATTATTATGTAAGTAAATTATGGGCCAAAATGGTTTTTTGTCACTTTAATGAATGCTAAAAATGAGGCTTTTTTATTAGGGTGCTAGTTTGGTCAGAAAGTTTTCAAAAAGTGCTATTTTGAACAATTTATCTAAAAAATATTGTAGTTTTAGTATTTTGTATGTGTACGCATATGAAAAATAATTTCTAGGTTTCTTGGAAGAATGGTTGTTAAGCATTATGAATAGTCAAAGAATACAGCTGGTAACGTTTTGATTTATATATCGGTCGCAAATAAATTATTATTTATTCCTATACAAAAATAAATTACTATCTTTATACAAAAAATTAGAAAAATTACTATTTCAAATATCATTTTCTTAAAAAAATAAATGAGAAGTTAGTACAAACCATGATATCCTTTAACAGACAGGAAGGTTTCATTTCATGTCCTCTTGTTGTCCTATATTCCTATCCTATAGTATTAATCATGACTATACCAAAATTAAATCCAGTAATAATACGACCCCAATAACAAGTTCAATAGTTTATAAAACCTCAACTATTGATAGTTTTGTGGTAACACCTAGAACTATATATAGTTAATGCATATTTTGTTATCTTACGAATTTCCTTATATATATATACTCCATCTGTTCCAATTTAGTTGATGTTTAAACAAAAAAAATTTGTTTCATTTTAATTGATGTTTTACATTTTTAATGTAAAATTAAATTTTTTATATTTATTTTTAACCATTTATATTCTGCAGTTTTTTTTATTACTGGTTAAATTATGTTTTAATTAGACAATAAATGATGTTTTAATTTAGAAAAAAAAAATATGATTTTGTGTGATTTCTTAATTTGTGCGTAGAATCTTTAAATATCAACTAAATTAGATAAGAGGGAGTATTAAAAGACTATCTCACTGTTTATTGAAACTAAATGTGGTTGAAATATCACGATTGATTACCCTAATCTAGCATTATTGATGTTAGAAAATTCCGACCTCTTGATACAAAACTAAAACAAAATTTTTGATGGGTTTGATCCAACTCTACCATGACTTACCAATTGTCATTTATTATTTAGACCGGGCAGGTCCTGATCATTTTATAAGCATAAAAATTTATGCTCTTATCCCCTGTTCTAAAAATCCCCGTCTAGCTCCGATTACTCCCTGACTAGTCGCTAGACCCACTCTATCCGCCAAACTAGCCTAGGCGGCCGCCTAATTTTTTTTGTTTTTTTTTAAATTTATTGTTTACCAAAAATCTTGAAAAATTCTAATTTGGTTTTACTATATTGTTAGAAAGTCATTAAAAATCCAAAAAAATCCAAAAAGTCATTAAAAATCATTAAAAAGTCATAAATTTATAAATTATGAATTAATATGTTAAAAAGTCAATAAAAGTCCAAAAACTAGTCCCTGATTAATCCCAGATTAATCTCCAATTTTCGGGTTAGGCGCTAAACCCAATCCGACCGCCCGACTAGCGTCTAGCGCAATTTAGAACATTGCTCCTATCCAACTCCATTGGTCCACAATTTTTTTTATCACTCGTAACTTTTTTTTTTATCACTCGTAACATTCGTAAAATTGGTATCTTGTAATGGAAAATGTAGGTGTAGTTCGTAATTAATACTCAAATAAATTATAGGGAGGATTACTATAATAACACAAATTTGTATGATTATTACTATATTAGTTCTTATTTTATTTTAATTACTAGAATATTTTATGTGCCTATTTTACCCTTTTAAGCTTTGTTAGGAAAAACACAATTACATAAATGCGATTACTCTTTTTTCACCTCAGCAAAAAAATCAATATTTACGGAATTACCATCCAAATTTCGCAAAAAACCTATAATCTGTTGTGAAAAATATGTGGCAGTAATAATGACTGATTTATCATTTTTCTACAGATTTATTTAGGATGACAGATTTTTCTCATAGACTTATTTGAATGACTGATTAATTTTGATAAGTCTTTGGTATGACTCAGCAGATTTAATTTTGTTGGCAGTTTTTTTAAATGTGATCGACTTATTTCACAGACTTATTGTGATGATACGACAGATTTAATTTTTTTTTGGCAGACTTAATTTAATGTGACATATTTATCTTACAGACTTATTACGATGACAGATTTATAATACATATTTATTTTCTCTGGTAGACTAATATATTTATTTGGTAACAGATTTATATAAGACAATATCTTTGACGACAAACTTATGATTAGTTTCATCCAACAAAATTAATTACTAGACTAGCATCGCCTTGGTAACAGATTTGTTTTACGTGGTGGCAGATCTTATTATTTTATCCAATAATATTTGTTTGATGACAGTTTTTTTCTCCGTATGAGACGACAGACTTATCTCTTACTAGAATAGTTTTTTTTGTTCGTTTCTTTAACAATAGACTTTTGGTGTGGCAGACTTGTTTATTGTTTATGTATGTTGTGGGAGACTTAACGCGACATACTTAAATTTTCTTGGCAGATTTTAGCACTATGTTGTAATAGATTTATCTTCTTAATGTCAATTTTATTGCACCTAGTGTGTGAGTAATATCTTCATGTTAAGTTTGAAATTAAAAAAAAAATTCATAAAACATCAAAAAATTATAAAATATGATTAAAGAGGAGGTCGATCACTGTTATAGGCATTCATTCTTGCGTTCAAGATGTCGACAACGGTTACTTCAATAGCCACACCGCCATAGTTGGACCACCAATGTGGGCAATGCTACCTATGGAACATATCTTGACCATTTCTGATTTTTAAACTTATAATACGAAACCATGATATAGCTGACGAGACTAAAACCAATAAATTATAAAAAGAGAAAACTTAAATCGAAACAACAATGTGACAATTTTCAAGAACTAAATGTTGATAATGGTTCGAATGGAGATATAAGCTCATGAGTGAAGAGAAGAGAAAGAAGCTTTGACTCTTCTTCGCACGATTTTTTAGTTATCCTCAAATATTGTCTTAGTATTTGTATTTTGAGCTATATGGACGGCTAGAAACTACCTCCTTTTCGAACACAGAGTGTTTAGCGCAGAGGAAACAATGATAAAAGTTAAATCTGAAGCAAAGGAGTGGCAACAAGCTCAGATTTTGGAAAACAGATCAGTCACTTACATGGCGGAGAGAGTCACTCGAAATACACATCCGGAAACCATCTTTTGCTACTTTGATGCAACATGGAGAGAAGAATCCAAAGCCACAGGCATAGGCTGGATTTTCTTCAACCATTTGAGCACATAATTAGGCAAAGGAAGCTAGGCAGAACCTCTAGTAACCTCTCCTCTGATGGCGGAAGCGTTAGCAATTGTCGACTGGACAAAACTTTTATTAAAATTGATTTGAGCACCCTAAACAAAACACTAAAGTCCCAATAACAAAGAAATATTACAGAGGAAACAAAACTTTTTTATTTGCTCTCTGCTCGTTAGATGTTTGGATACTTAGATTACATCCAAAAGACAAAAAGCTTAACATATGAGTTTACAAAAAATGTGCACATCTAACAAACTGCAATATGAAAGTCACAAACAATGGACCAATACAAAGAAGAAATACCAAATCTTCTCCAGCCTCGTCGATACTAAGTGTTACAATTAGTGTGCCAATTGGCTCGAGTCACACATTCACATTGTGTTTACCATTCTTTTCATCTCGGCTGATTTTGTGGGATCCAGTTCTTCAATTGCCATTAACTTAAATGTAATCGAGAGTTAAAGCTGACAACATTTCTCTTCTTTGTCTCCAATTTCTTATGTCTCTTAGCTACTGCCATCCCCGCAGCTTCGTTATTTTCATGTTGCTTATTTGCTTTGAAATCCAACTTTTCATATGAAAGAAACCTCAAAATCTCGTCTCTAATGCTCTGGATGTTTCATTGATAAAACCTTATGAGAAGACCCTCCAAAAGAGAGAAGAAGAGGGATTTACCTTGCGATGGTGAACGGCTGAGAACACATGAGAACTTATGAGAAGGTCGTCGTTCACGCCGTTGGTGACGGTGGAAGAAGCACCGCCGATAGGAGGAGCAACGACGGTGTTCGATTAGATGGCGGTGGCTCGCAAAAGGGAGAAACGACGGTTGGATTCGCGGAGTCGCCGGAGGAAGCATCAAATCCCGGAGCCGCCGAAGTGAAGTAGACTAATGGCATGGCTGTAATTATTAGGAAAAACCTTGGATATCTTGTCTTTTGCCAAAAGATTTATGCTACTCTATTAAATCATCATTTGAGGGTGTTAGTTTAGTAATAATCAGATAAATTTGTGCTATCCTGAGTAATTTCCCTAAATTATATTTATAATATTCTTAGTATTTTAAGATTAATTTGAACCCTAAATAAACCCTAGGGTATAATAATTAATCCAATGGAACTTCAGTCAAGATTATCTATCAGCTCAATTCATACAGTAGTGTTTGATATTATATTATGCTATAGTGTATGAATAAATGTCTATAGTAAATTCAGTTTCTTATATTTTCCCGACAAATTCAGTTTGTTATCAATATTCAAAGACTGATTATTCTAGAAATTGTTTGCACTGGTTGAACATTGTATCTAGACCTAATGATTCCTACGAGAAAAATATATCGGACATAGAATATTAAATATGACAATTTATAAATAATAGTATACATTGGAGATTTGCTTCTTTTTTACTTCTTTATGCGGCAAACTGAACGCCGAAGGAAGCATGTCAACTATCAATAACTCATGAAAATGATTTGGCAATAAATTATTAATTTGGTCTACAAAATCGATAAGTAAAAATTATTATAAACAGATGAATAGAGTTAATCAGAAGTAAAAATAAAAAAGTTAATCAGAAGTATGAAAAATAAAAACTAAGCCGAAAAACAGATGGAATTGCAACTACGTTGACCAATGACCAATCTAGTGCTGATGTGGTTGATTGATTGAATTGTCAAAAGCAACTTATTTAAAGACGATTCGATTGGTGACTAAAAATGATAAAAGTTATGGCGAATTTGTTTGGGTAGCTAGATATTATAATATCTTAATTTCTCAAAAAGATTGTGGTGCATGATTTAGCTATTTTATCACCAAATGTATCTATTTTTTATGTAACACATATCAATATATATTGATATAATTTTAAAGTCAAGCGTGTTTGAGTTGGAATTATATCATACGATCTATGGAGAATTGATTTATGAATTAGGTCGAATCGAAATAAGAAGAAAGTCGAAAAAATATTGAGAAAATTGCGATTAAGGCAAACATCCGTTTAGGGTTTCTTTATTAATTGTGTGAATGAATAATTACAACACTAAGACTTTATATTTATAAGCCACAAAACTCGATTCCTAATCTCACTTAGTAAAGAAAACCTTTTTCTAATTCGAATAAGAAACCTTACCATAGCATATATTCCTCTACTCGCTCAAGCAAAACCCCATAACATACTTATTATTATTTGTCACTTAGAAACAACAATTTCCACCTTGACAAAAAAATCTCCTTAGAAATCATCTTAAAACTTTTGATCGTTTTCAGGACGCTTCTGCTTCTTCCTCTAGCATTGGAAAACATGAAGGAAATCCAAAGAGTGCTTGAACTTCTCAACAGTTCCATTTTCTCAGTTTTTACGAGTTCCAAACAATAAGAAGAAAAGTGAGACATATTCTATTCGCCGCCGTAACATTTTCGCGTCGTCATATCAAGGGTCGTCTCGTGGCCGCCGCACCCGTGGCCAAAACGCTAGTCGAAACTCTCCGGAATTTTGATTTACCGGTGGCAGAACCAGCTGTCGGAAATTTTTTATTTTATAAATGAATTTTTTGTTTTTTTCTACTAAATAAATCAAGTTTGAGAAATATAGAAGGGGTTGGAGATGAGTTTAGCACTCTCCGGTTTAGTTTGGTTTGAACCGAGAAATTGATCCGGTTTACGACGGTCCGAATTAGGTTTTAGAAATTGAAAGATCTGAAAGAGAGGAAACAGAAGACAAACGAAAAGCTTTAGAGATGGAGGAAGAGCTCAAGAGTTTGAGCAAGAGCTTCGGATGATTCTGCAATCATCTTCAAAGCATCTGCGATGCTTTCAATCACTCTCTCCAGCGCCGCCCTATCCCTCTCGGTCTGTTTGTGTCTCAATATCCCCCTTTTCCTCCGATTTTTTCATAAACCCTAAATTCAACATCTTCATTTTTTTTCTCGATTTGGCAGATTCGACTTCATCCACTTTCATCAAGAGCCTGAATCGTCGACTCTCCACCGCTGGTTTCGAGCTGAATTTCCTTGATTCCAGGTCTTTCGGTACTGTCTCCTTCGAGGAGCTCCTTGGTCACTGTAATCAGATTTACAAAAATAACCAAGAGGATCTTTTGCATCTCCAGAACCAATTTGGCTATGTTCCCGGTACTCTTATAACTTCTAGTGACTTCGTTGAAGCTTCTCTCAGATTTTATATTTTTGGACCTAGATATTGAGATTGATGAAAGTAGAGATGAAGAGTCTGACTTTGGAGCATTTGGGCATGAGGATTCAAAGCATTTTGATGATGATTTGGCGCCTCATTCATTGCAACGTTCAATCTTTAAATGATTAGACGAGGACGATCTGTATCCTTTTTGAGCCTTAGTGAGAAATTAGGATTTTCTGGTAGATTAACATGATCAACCAGACAAAAAGAAAACTACTTTAAGCATGGATTTATTACATGATCTCTCTCCCATTCGACATGTCTTCTCTGCTGCACAATTAAGTTATGTTTTTCCACTTAGGTTTTTGTATATTTTGCTTAAGCAAGAGTGAAATTGTTTGTATTCTGAAATTGTTGTGAAATTGGTGTTAATTAAATCTGTTAGTATTCGTTTTCGGTTTTGTTTCACTCTCGTTTCACTTGTTTCATTTTGTTTTCTTTTGATTTTCTCTGTGAAACCATACTTATTGTGCACTGAGATTGGATTGTGTTTC
Organism: Eutrema heterophyllum; assembly: GCA_002933915.1. Classification (NCBI taxonomy): domain Eukaryota; kingdom Viridiplantae; phylum Streptophyta; class Magnoliopsida; order Brassicales; family Brassicaceae; genus Eutrema; species Eutrema heterophyllum. The sequence goes on along the minus strand of PKMM01007760.1, from coordinate 59,343 downwards.
TCTCGGCTCACGAAAGTTGCTTTTGATGTTTGATTCGACCTATTTGTTGGATAGTTTGCAACCCCAATGTGTTTTCTATTAATATTCGCAAAACTTTATTTATACTTGTCTTCCTAGTCTCTATCGGTAACACTGTTTCTTCTGTGGCTGATGAAATATTTGTTTGAGGCAATTCCGCAAAAACTTCGATTGCACAAGGCGAATTGATAGGTGTCTCAGATTTTCATTTTTCTGTCATTTTTCTCACTCTGAAATGCAAACTATTGTAGTCGCTGAATGGATGGAGAAGAGCTCACCGAGCAAGAGACTGCCCTGTACGACAGCAAGAGATGCTCAATGAAGGTAACTAACTTCTCATCAGATTTTACTAAACACTGAATCTAGTTTTTCAACTTTATTAGTTTATTGCGATTAGGCTGTATGATCCTAGTTTTGCTTTGACTCGCTTTGGTTCGAGTACTAAACTCTTCAAATTGATTTTTTCTTTTTTTTGCAATTCGCACTCTGAGTTGGTATAGTCTGATTTCTGCTTCTAGACTTGTGAACTGGCATCTTCTGAGTTCAAGTTCTTAGTAGAGTATCTGCTTTCGGATTATTACTTGATATAGCCTTTGGGTACTGATAGATTGATATAAATTACTCGTTTATCACATTCTGCTTTTTGTTAAAGTTTATACTATTGTTTGGTGCAATGTATTATCATGTGGCTGTGGTTTGTTGCGATTCACTCAAGAACTTTAACCATATGGTCCTTGTTTCTGTAGAGAAAGGTTTTCCTTTGGTACCTCTCGCCTTGAATTGTTTTAATAAATTAAGACTATAATGACTTTAATCATTTGATCATTCTTTCAAATCTTTCAGGTGATTAGTCAACACTTGGAACTGAATTTTTTGAGAAGTTTGATGTGGTCGTTATTGGCTACGGTTCTCGTCCTACTGAGGTATTGATAATAACTCATTTCATACTTTTGGTTGCTCCATACATCTCTTCATAGCGTTGTCTGTTTTTTTTTCTTTTTTGAAAAAATCTGTCAATGAAAAATGTTGGAAGTTATCGAAACGTAGACATTCTTTGATGAATACTTTTACCAGCCTATTTTTTAATGCCTACCTGTGAATTGTTTTTGTAGACGATTCTGCTTTCCAAAAAAGACCTTGTCTATGGCCTTCCATCGTTAAACAAGAAGCAACAATATTTTGGTGTATGACAAAGAATGTAACGACAAAGAAGCAAAGAAGGTAACGGCAAAGACAATATGGAAGAAGTAGATTAGATTTTATTTTTCGTTCAGTTTATGGATTTTGGTGTATAGTATAATCCAATCAAAACATTTTCATGTATTGAACTATCTTTTGTTCTTCTTCCTAATCAACATTTTTCGTTTTCAATCTATAACCAAATTTTATTTTAAAAACTTGAATAACAAATTTGCAACAATATTCACTACAGAGATTTTAAACTTAATCCATTGCAAATCGTTGCCAAATTTGCAACTAATAAAATATTTCCGTTACTAATTTTTGTAACCGATAACCTTATAAACCAATTGCAATTTCTGTAATATTAGTTTCCAAATATCATTGCTAACTGTATGTTACAAACAATTGCAACGATTATCCATGATATTTGGTTGCAAATATTGCAATGAACAGCCCATTGAAAATATGTTAAAAAAAATCCGTTGCAAAAATTAGCAACACCCTCGTTGCAATAATCCATTTGCAACGACTATTCACGAAATATCGTTGCAAATATTGCAAAGAACAAATCTATTTCAAATATGTTACAAAAACTCTGTTGCAAATATTAGCAACACCCTTTTTGCGATACTCCGTTGCAAACATGTTACAGAATAGCAACAAATTAGCAACGAATTAGCAACAATGAATTTGCAACGGGTTTTTGTGTGTTACAAGTTCGTTGCAAAGACTTCTTTGCAACGGATTATAATGTATTCGCAAGGGAACTTTTCATTGCAAATTATCTCATTTCTTGTAGTGAAATACCTACCGTTATACCAATTAATCCGCAGTAACAAGCATCTCGAATGGGACGATAAGTGTGAAGAAGCATTCAAACAACTCAAGGAATACTTATCAATCCCACCGGTCCTGGCAAAACCCGAGGACAGTGAAACTCTCTACCTTTACATTGCGATCTCGGCATCAGCCGTAAGCGGAGTCCTAGTTCGGGAAGATCGAGGTGAAAAAAACTCATCTTCTACATCAGCAAGTCTTTAGACGGGGCCGAAACAAGATACCCTATACTCGAGAAACTCGCACTGGCTGTAATCATCTCGGCTCGGAAACTCCGTCCTTATTTCCAGTCTCATTCAATCGTAGTCCTCATCACCAATCAACCTCTGCCAACGATTTTGCACAACCCGACCTAGTTCGGCAGACTCGCTAAATGGGCAATCGAGCTAAGTGAATACGACATAGAAGACAAGAGCAGAACCATCATCAAGTCCCAAGTTCTGGCCGACTTCCTTATCGAGTGACCGCAAGAACTAACGACCACCGAGCTCCCAGGAGCGGAAAAATGGCTCCTTCATGTCGATGGTTCATTGTCACATCGTGGTTCGGGAGTCGGCATACGCCTCTAATCAGCGACATGCGAAATCTTGGAGCAATCATTTCGGCTAGAATTCCAACCATCGAACAACGAGGCCGAGTACGAGGCGCTCCTTGCCGGATTACGATTGGCCAAGGCAATTGGAGAAACACACATACAAGCCACTACAAGAAAACACAGTTTTTGTGACCAATTTTTGTGACTCATTTTTTGGTCGCAAAAAAGTGGGACGAAAGTGTGACTAATTTGTGACTACTCGCAATGCAGTGGCAAAACAGTCACAAATTAACGACGAAACAGAGGAGTCACAAAAGAATCGCAAATTTGTGACTGATTTGTAGTATGACTTTGTAGTCGCAAAAGTAGTCCCAAATTTGTGACTGATTTGCTTCGGTTTTGCCACTCCAGTCGATTTTTTTTAAAGAAATTAACGACGAAACATAGTAGTCACAAAAGAGTCGCATATTTGTGACTGATTTGTAGTCTTACTTTGTAGTCGCAAAAGTAATCCCAAATTTGTGACTGATTTGCTTCGGTTTTGCCACTCCAGTCGATTTTTTTATAGAAATTCATCAATATTGAATTGTAAATATGTAAATGTGTACGTTTTTACATAGATTTGAACTACTATATTGATTGAATATGATAATAGAGAAAAAAACTTATGTTTGTATATTCTCAAGAATGTAGTAAGTGTATATGTGTTTTATATGGAATGATTTTGAAATATAGAAATTTTTCAAAATTTACCTAACATATCTTAGTTTAATCTTTAAATAGAGAGTTTTAGTATTAGAATTAGAATAAGAATGATTGTAAAGTCATATTTAAAATAAGAGTGATTGAAAGTTTAGGGTTTAGGGTTTAGGGTTTAGGGTATAAGTTTAATATCGTCACAAAACAGTTACAAAAACGTCCCAAATTTGCGACCGTTTAGCAACTCCACTCGATTTTTTGATCTCAAAGTGTCGCATTTTAGTCGCAAAATTTGCCTCTTAATATTTGGCCAAAATTTTCAAACCCCCGTTCAAATTTAGTTTTTGACTTTCAGTTTATATTTTTTTTAATTATATCCGCTCAAATACTTCTTCTTCCTCATGGCTTGATTGGTACAACATATAGTAGCAATAGCAGTAATCTGCTGAAGCTGTATGTTCTGATTAATGTACACATTTTAAGTGATTGACAGAGTTGTGAAATATTATATATAGTATTATTCAATATATTTATTCGTAAACAATATATCTATAGTTATATTATAATATAATTTACAATAATTTTTTTTTCCATATTTCAATTGTATTTATTATATTATATATATTTTTTGATGTATTATTATATTATATTTTTATTAAAAAATTTATTGAAAATTAATTAAAAAAATAAAATAATGGTAAATATTGGTTTTAAAGTATAAAATTTATATTTTAATAGAAACATAATTTTTGATATTATTTAACAAAATAAATTAGTTATTTAAAATTATTTTAATTTTTTTGATATTTTATGGGTTAACGTACACATCCTCTTATGTCAGCAATGAACGTACACCTGTAGAAGTATAATGCTGAAAATCATATGTAGTTATGCTTTACAAGTTATAAGAGTTTTCATTTATGTGCTGCTTGCTTACACTGGGTTATCTGTCTTGTAGAGTCTGGACAAGAACGAGACAGTATATCTGCCAACCAAACTTGCAGGTAATTCAAAGAACATCTCGCTATAACTGGAGATGCAGACACATGGTTTAAGCGGCAGCAACAAGAAAAGTCCTTAAAAGGATTCTGATGGAGCAGAGAAGGAACTGTACTAGAAGATAAAATCGGCTTTATCTAGTTTGAGAAATTTTGATATTTTTGGATATTGAATTTTATGTTTTAATATTTTTTTTGGTAATTTTCGGATATCATATATAGTAAAAGCGAAGTAAATTTTCAGAATGAAGCTCTCTCATTCACTCTAAACTGTACAACTCGGTTAGTACCTTTTATATCGGTTTAAATTAAGTTTTGTTTAGAATTCATAATTTGCCGTACCGATATGAAAGATTTCGACTATAAAAGACGGATATGCCATTAATGAATTTGATTAAGTAATGGATCGAGTTTTGTTTTTTGTTTCGGTTAGGCTATAGCCCACGTCGACAATATACCTTTTTTATCAATTATATTAACGCACCAGCACTTAGCCGCACGTTACTATAACAAAAAGGTCCAAGGTCGACACTTTGAGGATGGTGACCTCGTCCTTCGGAAGGTCTATCAGAACATAGAAGAGAAAAACGCCGGCAAACTCGGTGCTACCTGGGAAGGACCTTACCAGATAATGTGAGTCGTCAAACCCGGCGTCTACGAACTTATGAAGATGGATGAAACTCCAATCCCGAGATCGTGGAATTCAATGAACCTCAAACGGTTCTACTACTAGTCTGGCTCAACGCCAAAAAAAAAAAAGCTCACCGAGCTACTACTATTATCTTTGATGTAATATAAACTACGAATGGCTTGATCCCTTTCGGGGGTACGTAGGCAACCCATCACGGGTCTACTCTTTGTCTTCTTAAAGCCGAGCTATCGCAGTTCGCCGAACTCAAACAGTTCGCCGAACTCAAACAGTTCGTATCTTTTAAAAGCCGAGCTCTTTAGTTCGCACTACAGTCTGAAACGACTAAGTAAAATTAAAGCCGAGCTATCGCAGTTCACCGAACTCGAACAGTTCGTATCTTTTTTAAGCCGAGCTATCACAGTTCGCCGAACTCGAATAGTTCATATATTTTTTAAGCCGAGCTCTTTAGTTCGGACTACAGTCTGAAACGACTAAGTAAAATCAAAGCCGAGCTATCGCAGTTCGCCGAAACCAAACAGTTCGTATCTTTAAAAAAAAAAAAAAAAAAAAAAGCCGAACTCTTCAGTTCGCATTACAGTCTGAAACAACTAAGTAAAATCAAAACCGAACTCCTTAGTTCGCACTTAAAACCAACGCGGTTTCCCACATCGACATCCTGGCCATACGATCGATAGCACTCCTCAGGGATGCAAACGTTAAAATGCCGAGATCCGTCTCGCAAAAGCCAGGGCTTTTCCCGCATTAAAATTTGTCCTCAGACCATCCGAGCTAAATAAACCGAATTACCTCGCACACTCGGATTCGATATGGGGACCCGGAGTATCTTGAGATGAGCAAACCTTCGCAGTCTCATGCTAAGCTCTCGGGGTGAAGCCGAACGACACATTCTCGCAAAATTAAGCCAATTTCTCAACAATCTCAAATTTCATAAGCCGATTTCTCAACAATCGCCAATCAGTAAGCCGATCTAGGGCGATCGCCGATCTAGAATTGATCGAAAGCTGAGTTCATCTAACGTACCCCGGCTAAGACCGTATTATGTACGGCACCAATATGGTACATAGAGGACTCGAGAGGATCGTATCATTTTACGACCTTACGCGGATTAACAAACAGTCTCGCTTCCACAAAGCCTTATGCCGAGCTCCTCAGTTCGCATCGAAACCGAACTCGTTTGCACGAACAATTGAAATAGACTAAGTAAAATACAAACCGAACTCGAAAGTTTACCTACAGTCTAGATTGACTAAGTATTAAAATCAAACAGTCAAAATTGACTAAGTAAATTCATTTCATCGAAGGATCACCGAGCTACAAAAGCCACCACGGGCAGTTCAACAAAAAGCCTCATCGGGCAGCGGTCTAAACATAAAGAAAAAGAAAAAGGAAGGGAATTTTAAGGAGAATCACGCCTCTTGATCTTCTCAGACATTCACGGGCCCATACTCGAGTCCATCGACCCCCACTCATCGACATTGGTCGGGACTTCGGTTCCTTCAGCACCGAGATGAGGACCCGAGGGAATACCATCATTCGAGATCGGAGATATCTTGAAATCTCCATCATCAACCTCTTCAAGAACTATGGCCTGCATCTCGGCCGTCATCTTCTTCTCCTCCGTCTGATAATGAAGGAGTGTATTTAGGGGAATGTAAATCCCTCATTTGACAAGCTGATTCAGGCATTTCATAGTGCCCGTGACCTGAGTGAAGACAAGCTGCCTTCTATTCGCTGCGTCAAGCCTGGTGATGTAATCCTTTATCCTCTCGAAACAAGCGGATAACTTAACTCCCATCTCCCTTCAGAGGTCCCTCTCTTTAGTCACCCATAAGGACCGAGAAGCTCTAAACCTTTTCTTATCGGACTTCCGCAAGATATCGACCTTCCGTTTTTCAACGGTCATGTGGTTGAGCGCATTATTGGCCTTGAGCACCTCGGCTTTCATCTTTTCATTATCAGCTCGGAGGGCTTCGAGCTCCTGATCCTTCGCAAGAGCTTCATCCTCGAGCTGAGTGACTTTAGCCTGCATCTTGGCCATGTCCCCCTCAAGCTTCTCTTTTCCTTCGGCATCCTGAGACGCCGATTTCATCTTACGGGCGAATGACCGGATGAGCTCGTTCGTGTGCGCCTCGACCTGGAAAAAGGAAGAACAATAAGACAACATAAATTTAACCAAGTGAAATTGAATCCAAGACCGATAGCTTACTCGAGCCTTGGAGCGAGCAAGCTCCATAAACTTCTCCGCTTCCGGAAGCTCTTCCAATGGCGGAAGGCCGCAAACGCCAATTTTAAACTGGCAATAGAGTTCCGAGCACGACGCCGGATCATTGATCAAAGATGTGTCCCTCATGTAATTGAAGAACACAGCATTAGCCTCCTCCGCGGTAAGGAATTTCCGTTTCCTACAGTCGGATCGGCCGTTTCATCCAGAGCCGTTTCAAGAGCATCAGTAACAAGAGCAACGTCATCCCCGCCCTGCGCCTCGAGCTGATCTTGGGAACCAGCATGCTCCTTTTCGGACCGACCTGGAGGAGTTTTTCTTTTCCTTGATCGGCTCAATTGCTCAGCATTCTCACCATCATTAGTAGCCTCGGGAACCTCCAGATTATGCTCACGGGCACCACATCAATACGGGCGGCCAAACCAGACCCATCAGTCTGATCGTCCTCTTTAAGGTTGATAGGTGGATCAACCTCGGTATCGCCGATCTGAGAGTTTCGATCGGTTTGTTGTTTTCGGCAGTCGCCAAACCGCCCTCTCGACTTGGATGACGTCATTAGGAACACCATCTTTGGGAGCTTCGTCATCCTTCCGAGCCGAAGGAAGTATAAAATCATCGAGGGTAGCAGAGTAGATCGGGACCTCGAGAAAATTCCTCCGCGGTGCCATTCTTCTAGTCGAAGATCCTCTGGTAGCTGCACGAATAATACGAATCTAAGAGGTAAAACAAGCAGCACAGAAATTTGACTTAGGGAATTTTGAACTAACTAGTGTTAGGACGCTGCGACTTCGTGGCAAGACGAGCTCGGTGAATTTCCGGCCAGCGAGCTCGTCCCAATTCCTTAAAGCGACCAACAATCGCCTTCCAATGATCAGATAAACGGCGGTACACAGGATTCTGAACTACAAAAGAAAGGAGCACGTCAGAACTAATTAAAGCACGAGACCTCGACTAAGCAAGATAAAAAACTACTGATATTTGAGTTCCATGATCTCTTATAACTTATGCTCGGGTTGGACACGGAAGAAGAAGTGATTCGGACGAAAAAATACTTCGTCTCCCAACCCTGAATCAGGCATTCGATCAGCAACCGGAATACCAAGCTCGGCTCCCATAGAAAGAAGCCCAATTATGTAAACCACGGTTGCTGGGTTAAGCTGGCAAATCACAGCTTTCTGCCTGTCGCAGAAATCGACCAACAGATCGGGCAGGGGAAAGCTAAGCCCGCATGCCCTGAAGTAATCCTCGTAGACGCATATGTATCCTTCCGGAGCATCCCACGGTTATTGGTTCTTTCCAGGCCTCATGAGTTCTACATCACCCGGGAATGTGAGGGTCGCAACCAGATCGCTGATTGAGTTCATTGAAGAACAAGTCGACCCAATGACTGCATGACGAATAATCAAGGGAGTTAGCAGAGCTCGGGTTTCCCCCTCTATGTTGTCAGCTAGGATCCACCTCGGCGTTGACAACTTCAACATTATCATTTGGTGTGCCGTCATCCGCCCCCCGAGCATGTTTTCTTTTTTCTTGCAAGGCTAGTTGAGTAGCAATGGCCTCGTCACGACGAATCTACTCGTTTTCTTCAGCATACATCATTCTCTCGAGTTTGGCAGCCATCTCGGCATCAAATTGGATTTGAGCCTTAACTTGAGGACAAGCTCGAGTTCGGGTGTTGCTTGAACCAGCTTCATCATTACCGCCTGCCTGATCGGAATACGACTTTCTTCACTAATATTCTGAGATTCATCGACCTCGGCCAAAACATTACCGACCTCTGCATTACGACCAATCGGTACAGTCCCGCTAACGTTGGCTGCTAGATTCATCTCCTCATTAAGCTGACGCTGAGCGTTAGTCTCGTCACTATCTCGATCGAGGAGCACAGGAGCCTGGATCGTGGTATGGGCGTTAGCTCGAGCTCGAGCAAAACGTGAGTTGCGACGAACTAATTGTTGACATTCCATCACTAAGGTAACAGTGTCTAAAGAGTCTGAACTAACCGAGTTAAACAACAAACCCCAAACGGGAGGCGGGCTCTCATATCTCTTTTCGTAGTTGTTAACAAAATCGTTGGGTGAATCGTGTCCGGATCGATTCATTCAACGAGAATAAGAAATCGCGAAGAATAGAAGAAGAAATCGCGAAGAACGGAAGAAGAAATTGCGAAGAACAGACGAAGAATAGCGAAGAACAGTATGAAGATCAACCAGAAAAACCGAAGATCTTCGAGCAGATTGGAGAAATCACGCCGTTAATATCGCCGGAATTTGATCATAAAGCAAGATAAATAGAAATCCTAGAGAGAAAAAGCAAAAACTAGAAGGAAGAAAGAAGAGGTTACCTTTTTATAAGCGAAAAAGTGGGAGAATCAGCGGGGTCGAAACGAATATATATAGAGAGAAACAATCAAGACGACTTCTCGATTTCCGCAACAGTTAAAGAAACTGAAGCGATATGTCTTCTCAATCAAGATTCGCCGAGCTCGGGATTCGCCGAATTCAAGAACCAGGATCAGATGACCAAGTCAAAAATACCGATTTCAGTTACAACCAAGCTAAAGAATTCTCCATGAACTTTGCCGAACGCAAGGAATCCTTCGCCGAACGGGGGGGGGGACTTATTGTTGGAGGTCAGTTTAGTACTTCCCGGTTTAGCCCGGTTTGAACCGAACCGGCCCAATTGATCCAGGTTTACGACGGTCCGAATTAGGAAAAGGGGGCCATGATCGCAATCAACGGGCCGAGTTTGGCCCAAGCCAACCTCGCTCCAAAACGCGCTGACCTCCGAGATTTGCGGAATCTTTCCCGATTTCAGAGGGAGAAAAGGAAGATTTCCTTCTCATGATGGAACTAGGAAAAGGAAACCATCTCGTTTTGCACCGACTTGGGACCTTATAAATAAGGAGGCCATCGCCTCATTCAAGGGACATTCACAATCATCTACGAGACCTAAGAGATCGAGAGCTGAGACTTTAGCTTTTATCTCCTTAGATATTAAGTCTTCTTTTTACGATCAAGCAATCTTGTAGCTCCGCCGAGTTTAATCAATAAAACGAGATTCCGATCATTGAGTTTACTGTTTTACCCTTTGTGTGATTTTCGGAATCAACAAATGGTAAAACTGGGTTTTCATAATATAAATTTTGTAAAATATACGAGATTTAATAGTTTGAGTATTGAATAGGAATGGATTAATAGTTTAAGTATTAAAATTGGTCTGGTAAATAGTCTGCGTATTTTTTGGGGAGCCAAAATAGTTCGTGTATTTTTCTTCTAAATTTTATATAGTTCATGTATTTTTAAAGTTTTTTACCTTTCACCATTATGAAAGGATTTTGAGTGATTTTAATATTAAATTTGTGCTATTATTGTCAATTTTAGCTAGTGGTGCTAAGTTTGGAACAAAAGTTTTAAAATGTGCTATTTTGGACAATTGCCCAATATTAATTTACCTNATTTATAATATGAAAATTAAGTAGGTAATAATAGATAATTCAAAATTAAATAAGTAGGAAATAGAAATAAAAAAACCATTAATACCCTTTTAATCTCAAATAATTACATACAATGCTATTAACTTAAAAACTATGTTATCTGTGTTATCACCGACGACATTGTTCACCAACCGCCGCCGACACTGTTCATCCAAAGTCGACGACACTATTCATCATCGGAGAACATAATATTCGATACTTGTTTTGTTAACACGCTAACAAAAATATCCGGTACTTGTTAACGTGCTAACAATAATATATGATACTTGTAACGTGTTAACAGAGTATGTTAACGTATTAACAATAATATATGATACTTGTTATTATTGTTAGTACGCTAACACGTATCGGATAACACGTTAACAAGTACCATATATTATTGTTAAGACGTTAATAAATATCAGATATTTTTGTTAGCACGTTAACAAGTATCACATATTATTGTTATCACACTAACATACTATGTTAACACGTTACAATATCAGATATTATTGTTAATACGCTAACAAGTATAAGATGAGACGTTAATTAACAAGTATCATATATTATTGTTAACATGTTAACATTAATATCTGATACTTTTGTTAGCATGTTAACAAGTATCAGATATTATTATTAGCACGCTAACAAGTACCAGAAATTATGTTTTCCGATGATAAATAGTGTCGGCATCTTTGAATGAACAGTGTCAGGGGCGGTTGATAAATAGTGTCGTCGGTGATAACACATGATAATGACATTAGAAGTAATTAAAAAAAAAAAGAAGTTATTTTAGTCTAAAAATATTTCTCTTTCCTATTAAACTAATTTTAAATTATCCATTGTTATATAACTATAATTATTTGACTATCTATTCATATACACTTAAAAACCCCTATATATATAATTTTTGTACTATTGGAAAATTAAAATTAACAGTGATATTTTTGGAATTTTTTGTTTAATTTGGTATTTTTGAGTTTTTGTTTTGTTTTAATTACAAAACCATTACTCAAAAACAATAATTTATTCAAAAGTTGGTAACGGTAAGATTGGAAATGCAGTCGTTTTCATTGTTCCCGTTTTGATCAAAACCATGGAGCTATGACCAAACCTTCTTCTTTGCTAAACTCCACCAAGACCTTCAACTCTCTCATCAACCATTTCTCATCTCATGGCGATCACCATCAAGTACTCTCCACATTCTCTTCCATGCTCGCTAATAGATCCCTACCTGACACTTTTACTTTCCCTAGTCTTCTCAAAGCCTGTGCTTCTCTTCAGCTCCTCTCTTTCGGTCTCTCGATTCACCAGCAAGTTCTCGTCAATGGGTTCTCTTCTGATTCCTACACCTCGTCTTCACTGGTCAACCTCTATGCGAAATTCGGGATCTTGGGTCGTGCTCGGAAAATGTTCGACGAAATGCGTGAGAGGGATGTAGTACACTGGACGACAATGATCGGTTGTTACTCACGCGCCGGATTTGTTAGAGAGGCGTTTTCTTTGGTGAACGAGATGAGATATCAGGGGATTAAACCGGGTCCGGTTACGTTGTTGGAAATTCTGAGTGGTGGTGTTTCGGAGATTGTGCAATTAAAGGGTTTACATGCCTTTGCGGTGGTTTATGGGTTTGATTGTGATATAGCTGCGATGAACTCTTTGATGAATTTGTACTGCAAGTGCGATCGTGTCGTAGAAGCTAAGGATTTATTTGATCAGATGGAGCAACGAGATATGGTTTCATGGAACACAATGATTTCAGGATATGCAATTGTTGGTAATATGACTGAGATCTTGAAGCTTTTGTACAGAATGAGAGATGATGGTTTAAGATCTGATCAGCAGACATTTGGAGCCTCACTTTCCGTCAGTGGAACAATGTGTGATCTTGTCATGGGAAGAATGTTACACTGCCAAATTGTAAATACTGGTTTCGATGTAGACATGCATCTCAGGACGGCATTGATGACTATGTACCTAAAGTGTGGAGAGGAGGAAGCTTCATTTCGAGTACTCGAAACCATTCACAATAAGGATGTTGTTTGCTGGACAGTCATGGTATCAGGACTTGTGCGGTTGGGTAGAGCGGAAAAGGCTCTGATTGTTTTCTCAGAAATGTTAGATTCAGGATCAGACCTATCGTGTGAGGCAATAGCTAGTGTTGTAGCAGCTTGTGCTCAATTGGGTTCCTTTGATCTCGGCACTTCAGTCCATGGTTATGTACTGAGGAAAGGATATACACTAGACACTCCTGCGTTGAATTCTCTTATCACAATGTATGCAAAGTTCGGGCATCTGGATAAAAGTTATGTTCTTTTTGAACGGATGAATGAAAGAGACTTAGTTTCGTGGAATGCAATTATCTCCGGATATGCCCAGAACGGAGATCTCTGTAAGGCCTTGATATTGTTTAAAGAAATGAAGTTCAAAAACTCGCAACGAGTTGATTCATTGACGGTTGTTTCCCTTTTACAAGCCTGTTCATCCACTGGAGCTCTCCCGGTAGGAAGACTGATGCACTGTATTGTAATCAGAAGCTTTATCAGGCCGTGTACCTTGGTTGATACGGCTCTGGTTGATATGTATGCGAAATGTGGCTACTTAGAAGCTGCACAGAGCTGTTTCGATTCGATCTCGCAGAAAGATTTTGTCTCATGGTGCACACTCATTGCAGGGTATGGTTTCCATGGTAAAGGGGACATTGCTGTGGAAATTTACTCAGAGTTTCTTCGCACTGGAATGGAGCCAAACCACGTGATTTTTCTAGCGGTTCTCTCATCTTGCAGCCATAACGGAATGGTTCAGCACGGTTTGAAAATTTTCAGTTCAATGGTTAGAGATTTTGGTGTTGAACCGAATCACGAACACCTTGCTTGCGTGGTTGATCTTCTATGTCGAGCTAAAAGAGTAGAAGAGGCGTTCAAGTTCTACAAAGAGAACTTTACAAAACCATCAATCGATGTCTTGGGTATAATACTTGATGCTTGCCGTGCAAATGGGAAAACAAAGGTCGAAGATATAGTTTGTAGGGATATGATCGAGTTGAAGCCAGTAGATGCTGGACATTACGTTAGGCTTGCACATTCTTTTGCCGCAATGAAGAGATGGGACGATGTTAGTGAGTCGTGGAATCAGATGAGGTCTCTCGGCTTGAAAAAGCTCCCAGGATGGAGCAAAATCGAGATGAACGGGAGAATCACAACGTTCTTCATGAATCATACTTCACATTCAGATGAGACAGCGTCTGTGTTGAAACTTCTGAGCAAGGAAATGAAGCAAATCCAATAATGTAACTTTACATTAGTTTTCTTTTTTTTTTGACGTCAACTATACATTACTTAATTGTCATGGTTTATCATTCTATGTAATACATATATATTATGTAATTACATACTTTCATATAATTTATAATTGCAGATTATTGCTAAAAATAGGATCCAATAATACGAGAAGTTAGGAAGGATCCAATACTTGGGGGAGATTTCAAGGAGATCAGTTACTGGAGAATCTTCTCAGATTCAAACAAAAGTGAAGAAATCTTTAATTTGCAGAGAGATAGAAACAGAGAGAGATGACCAGAAGGCAGAAGAAGACAGCGAAGGTGGCTACAGGGGTAATGGGACTGTGCATTGTTGCTTACATTGCAGGACCGTCTCTGTATTGGCATCTCAACGAGACCATTGCAGACTCTCTCCACTCCTCTTGTCCTCCTTGTCTCTGTGACTGTTCTTCTCAGCCTCTACTCTCCATCCCCGACGGTAATTATCATCATTCTTCTTTTTCTTCTTTTGAAGGTAATAAAAAACCAATTATTGATGTGTTTGATTCGTTGTTTCCTCTGCAGGATTGAGCAATCATAGCTTCTTGGGTGAGTGTTTTCTGGCAATACCTTTTCATATAGAGTTAGTACAAAAGCTAAAATGTTGCAGATTTCATGAGCTTTATGTTGGTTCTTGTTTCATTTTCAAGATTGTATGAGACACGAGGAAGGGAGTGAAGAGAACGAGAGTAGTTTCACGGAAATGGTGGCTGAAGAGCTGAAGCTAAGAGAAGCTCAAGCTCAAGAAGACGAATGGCGCGCAGACAGGTTATTGCTAGATGCTAAGAAAGCGGCATCTCAATATCAGAAAGAGGCTGATAAGTGCAGCATGGGGATGGAGACTTGTGAGCAAGCAAGAGAGAAAGCAGAGGCGACTCTAGGCGAACAGAGAAGACTGTCTTACATGTGGGAGCTTCGAGCTCGGCAAAAAGGATGGAAAGAAGGAACTCACGTTGTTTCCTCTATGTTCTCTAAGAATCAGTGAAATCTTTTATTGTTTCAATATATCTGAAACTCTTCAATAGAGATTTTGAGTTAGCACAAGGTGAAATGTTGTCCATTTGACAGGTTCTGAAAGTGTTTCTTTTCAAGCCCTACTTTGTTGTAGTGACCTTGACATTAGTCCGGTCTAGGATAACGTTGAGGATCTTTCCGGGTACATAGATTCTCTTCTTGATCGATTGTCCGTCTAGATATTTCTCGAGTTTCTTGTCCTGTGAAGCTAAAGCGAAAGCATCATCTTCAGAACATCCTTCTTCAACCTCTATAGTGCCTCTTGTCTTCCCGTTTATCTGAACCGGAAGAACAATAGTTGTGTCCTTTAAGTAATCCGGATTTGCCTGCATAAAGACCAAAACAGTCAATATAATAAAACACTTTTCTCCGTTGTGTTTATATGACTATGCACAGTTTACTGGCTGTGTACCTTAGGGAAGCTTTCATAGGCCAGAGAATTCGGATGGCCTAACCGTGACCATATCTCTTCAGCCATGTGAGGCGCATAAGGTGAGAGCAAAAGAACAAAAGGCTCAATGATTCCTCTAGGTTGTTTATTCCACTGTTTTAACATTAGAAGAAACAAGAGTAAAGATCAGTGCTTGAAAGCGAAAAAACGAAGCTGACCGGTAAAAGAGTCTAAGATTAACCTTATATGCCGCGTTAACAAACTCCATCATCCCTGAAATTCCCGTGTTGAATCTTGTACTCTCGATTTCCTCTGTCACCTGCAAATTTTACACATCTGTCTTTTAAGTAGGATGTAATCAAACCACAAAGGGATCACATTGGGGGATGAGATGACCTTAGCTATGCATTTATGGAGAGAACGGAGTTGTTCAAGGGTCGGTTCATCATCAGTCACTACGGTTTTATCTTTGAAAGATCCGTCAGATTGAGGCGAACCGACGACTAGTCTCCATGTTCTTGCCAAAAAACGATGCACGCCTTCGATCCCACTTGTGTTCCAAGTCTTTGAATCCCTAGTAGAAGAAAATCAGCAATATAAACGCAGAGAAAACGTTAAAAACCTGAAAAAGACAAATTTGGGATTGAAGTTTACCTAAATGGTCCCATGAACATCTCATACAAACGTAGAGAATCTGCACCATACTCTAACACAACATCATCTGGATTTACGACATTTCCTCTACTTTTGCTCATTTTATAAGCGCGTGGAATCAGACGAATACTAGGATCTTCTTTCAGAACAAAATGGTCTCCAGACTTCATAACCTATAACATTAAAGATCGTAAGGTTATAACTCCGGAGAGTCAAATCGGCATGAGCTAGTGAATGAGAAAGAAGATTCATACTTTTTCTTCCGGGATTGTCACTTGTTGATGTTCATTTAAACGTTCTTCAATATCTGCAGATACATAATTTCCTTCTTGGTCTTTCCAAGCTGTATACTGGACCTGCAACTTACAACTATCAAAAAAAAAAGATTCAAACAGAATTTGTAATTTTTTTAAAAAGGGCGGGGAAAAGACAAACATACCTCCCCAAGGATGATTCCTTGATTTATAACGCACTTGAAGGGTTCTTTTGTGGACACAACACCAATGTCATAAAGTACCTGCGATGATGCAGTAACAGGATTTGCGGTTAGATCACGAGATATCTTAAAGAAAGGGATCTCAAAGGACACACCTTGTGCCAAAACCTAGAGTATAGTAAGTGTAAAACAGCATGTTCAGCACCACCGATGTATACATCTACTGGGCTCCAGTATCTGCCACAAGAATAAAACTTAAGAATCTTCCCAAAAGCAACAATATTTTACTTAAATGGAAGGTAAAATTATTGCATTCTGTTAAAGGCTCTCACTTTTCTTTTTCCTTGTCAACTAATGCTTCAGGGTTTTTTGGGTCCATGAATCTCAGATAGTACCTGGAGATAAAGACTATCATGAATCAACAATAGTAGAAAATCAGGTAATTTGGTTTAGTTTCTCAGTATAAATCTCAACATCCTTCGATAACACACCAGGTAATATATTCAACAAGGTTCTAGATCAACCATTTCGGCCTAGCCTATCCTAGAACCATCACTAGTAGAGAGCATCAAGGATTCTCAAGTGGAGATACATTTTTTGTAACTAGGAGATTATATACAAGAATCAAGAAGAGTTAAGAGCTTATAAATAAACATTTACCAGCAAGACCCAGCCCATTGTGGCATAGTGCTTGTTTCTCTTTTGGCAGGTTTTCCTGTTGCAGGATCTACGGTGTTCACCTGCAAAGTCATCGATCATAACCCAAATCTCCATCGGCATTTGAAGTATCGAGAAACTAATCATATTAACCGCAAAACATACCCAGGAAACTGCTTTTGACAGTGGTGGTTCCCCTGTTCCAGTGGGAGTGAAATCATTCAACTCAGGCAAAGTAAGTGGCAGTTCAGATTCTGAAACCGCAATAGTTTCACCAGATTCATCCAAAATTAAGATCGGGATAGGTTCACCCCAGTAACGCTGCCGTGCAAATAGCCAATCCCTCAGCTTATAATTTACCTGCCAAAAACCTTTTGAGTAAGAAACAAGAACAAAAGTTTTAAGTAATCCAAATGAGGAAGACATGAAGATGAACCTTTTTTTTTCCATTGCCGGTTCTCTCGGCCCATTCAATAACTTTTAAAGCAGCTTCTTTGCTAGATAGTTGATTTATGTCAAGTCCTGTTTCTAAACTTGATGAATTTTCAATTCTGCCCACTCCGGGATAAACCTGCTTAGCATCATCACTTGAATTTGCCTCATTTGTCACTACCCACTTGATTGGAATATTATACTTCAACGCAAACTCATTATCTCGAGTATCATGAGCTGGGACCGCCATGATTGCTCCGGTTCCGTAACTGTCACATATAACAAAGTTCTCTGTTTCACACAAATGCTATTCAAAGCAATGTAAATCGTTAGACCGAACTTACCTTGCTAGAACATAATCAGCTACCCATATGGGAATAGCATCCCCATTAGCTGGATTTTTTGCATAACATCCCGTAAATACGCCCGTCTTTTCCTTCTGAAGTTCTGTTCTCTCAAGATCACTTTTCCGCGACGCAAAATCTTTGTATTCCTCAACCTGCAACCATATGGAAGGAGTCATGAAATTCATGAAAGACAAATTGCATAATCGAAAGAGAAGAATAAAACTTACTTGTTGTTTCTGTTCTTTCGTTACAAAGTAAGACAGCAAATGATGCTCTGGTGCCACAACCATGTAACTGCAAAATGAAGAACAGATCATATAAGACAATCAAGATCAAGAATTTTGAATTTTGAATCATAAATATAATTTAGTCTGTTGAACATACGTTGCTCCAAAAAGGGTATCTGGTCTGGTGGTGTAAACTGTAATCTTTTTGTCAGTACTTCGGCCTTCGCCATCAAGAGTTGAAAAATTCAATTCAGCTCCTTCTGATCTTCCTATCCAGTTTCTTTGCATTTCTTTTATACTTTCAGGCCATTCAAGTTCGTCTAAATCTTCTAGAAGACGATCAGCGTACGCAGTAATCTTCAGCATCCATTGCCTCATTGGCTGCTTGGTAATAAACAATGTCACTGTAAAATTCATGAGAACTTTCAAAACAGAGGAATACGGATTTCGGAAGGGGAAAACAGATATAATATTTCCAGATGGTAAAAGATATTACCTTTCTTATAACCGGGTGGCCGCCACGCTCACTAACACCATCCACCACTTCCTCATTGGCCAAAACAGTACCAAGAGCCGGGCACCAATTGACAGGTACTTCAGCCTGAGTTTACAACAAAGAGCTTTTTCAAAGAACTTTTCTATACACAAATGCACAGTTCAAAATTGTGAACTAGACAATGACTTTCTTGACCTGATATGCCAAACCTCTCTTATAAAGCTGAAGAAAGATCCATTGTGTCCATTTATAATAGTCTGGCTCTGTTGTAGAAAGTTCACGGTCCCAGTCGTATGAGAACCCCAGCGATTTGAGCTGCAACCAAAACAAAAGGAAAAACAACCAGGAAACAAAAGGTCCTCGGATCTTACTCTTGTGGTAGACCTAAGCAAACAGTCTTGTCTTTTCTTTAACATCTAAACACTATTAAAGACGTTTTTGTTAATTATCCAAGGATCAGTAAGCCGATATCGGAGACAAAATGCAAGCAAACATAATTTTCCACCATCTCTACTGACATCAAAACTTTGAAAGTTCTTATGTCAACAACTGGCAGACAAAATACTGACTTTTCTAGGCTAATGTTAAGTTGAAAGCAAACACTACCTGCAAACGAAAGCGGTCGATGTTCTTCAATGTTGTAGTTTTCGGATGGGTTCCTGTCTGCAATGTAGATTAATTATGGACTTAAAAGGCTTATCAACAAAGGCATCCAAAATGAATATGAAAAATAGTAATCGAAAAATGGACCTCAATAGCATATTGTTCTGCAGGCAATCCAAAAGCATCCCATCCCATAGGATGCAAAACATTGTAACCTTGCATACGCCTAAGCCTCGCTAGAATATCAGTTGCTGTATAACCCAGTGGATGTCCTACATGTAATCCTGCTCCACTGAAGAAGAAACCACAACACACACAAAATTTCATCTTTACCACAAAACCCAAATCCCAAATCCCAAAATCTATCATCTATACAAAATCTCAACCAAGGATGCTACTGAAATCCAGGAAAAAATTGTGCGTAAAACCACAAAACTCATAACTTTATGCTGAAATAGCCTCTCAATTAGCCAAATTTGAGAACTTGCTACATAATCAAGTTATAGAAAGAAGAGACCTTGGATATGGAAACATGTCCAGGACGTAGAATTTGGGTTTCGAAGTATCGACATCGTCTGGTGTCCGGAAAGTAAGGTTTTCTTCCCAGTAACGTTGCCACTTGGGCTCAATTTCGTGAAATGGATAGACCCTTTTCGATTCAATCGCCGTTTCCGACACCGGAGGTCTCTTTTCCAGGTTTCCATTGTTACTCTGAGCCGAACTCCTGACTCCGGCGTGAAAAGTGCGGCGCCACCGGAACCGGAGACCGGTAAGAGGCTGCTTTAGAGGAGATTGGAGCGTGAGAGAGCCGGTGGGGCGTATATGGCGACAACAATGAGATAGCACAAATGGGTCCGCACGAAACTGGAGGATTTGATGAGAGCTCATTTTCTATGTCTCTGTGGGAGACGAATGTTCCATTGGATAATAATTAGATAAGTGTGCGCTATTTTGAACCTTGAGATCAGTTGAGACGATGGTTAGCTAAACGACGCCGTCCTTGTGAACGGAATATTATTTTTCCAGCTGTTTTTTGGTCTAACGGCTAAAATATTTTTTGCTGGTGAGATCTATGAAGAACAAAAATATCACATTGATCAAGAAATAGTAGACTTTCAGAAATTAATAATGGGAAAATTCCATAACAATACCCCCAACTTAATTCCGATAAGTTTTTTAATACCCGAACTATTTTTGTACACAGTAAAATACCCAAACTATTTTTTTTCGCCCATTTTAAATCTCCAATTGTGAATTGTATGCTCATTTTACAACCTCTCGTTAATAGATATATACGGACCTATACACGGTTTGAAACAGTGTTTATATTTAATAATAAATTAATTAAAATGTACATTAAATTTTCAAAAAAATCAAAAAATCCCCAAAGATTCCAAAAAAACTCGAAAAAATCCAAAAAAATCTCAAGTTAAGAAATACTAATTTTCATTTTTAAATAAAATATATTATATATTTTAATTTTTGAATTTTTGAACTAAAAATTTTTAAAAACTCAAAAAATACAAAAATCCAAACAATTTCTTAAAAAATTAAAAAAACCATGAATAACACATCACAGTTAAAAAAATAATAATCACACAACAGGTTATAAAATCCATGAATCACACACCACAGTTCAAAAATCCATGAATAACACACCACGGTTATATATATACTATGTGTTTAGTCCGCACAAGATGTTTCATCAAATAATCATATTAGTTAGATTATTAAATTTGTTATCGATAATAATCTGAACACAAATATAACAACAATGTAAAATATATAATCAACCAAAATAATAATAAACAATAATATTTATTTGTAGAAACTAACGAAGACCAATAGTTGTATCAAAACCACAAAGATAATTAAAATAAGACAAAAGACAGGTTTAAATAATATTGGTTTGATTGGAGACTATCCTCTCAAGGTTGTAAATTGCTTGGTTCCAACAAATCCTATTATAAAACATTTCTTTATAGCAAAGGTAATATTTTATTATTAAATATTAACACTGTTTCAAACCGTGTATAGGTCCGTATACATCCGTTAACGAGGGGTTGTAAAATGAGCATACGGTTCATAATTGGAGATTTAAAATGGGCAAAAAAAATAGTTTGGATATTTTACTGGGTACAAAAATAGTTCGGATATTAAAAGGTTTATCGGAATTAAGTTGGGGTTTTTTATGGAATTTTCCCATTAATAATTCCCACAAATCTAGGAAAATTCTTAACCTATCGGTCAAAGAAAGGCTATTACATCATGTTTTGGGTTTGATTCCCGGATGATGCAGCTTCAACAGATTAATGAATGCAAAGTTATCAAAGATTACAGGGTCGTAGTCTCAAATGTTGCGACGGAAAAAAAAAATACAATTATATGACAGCATTTTTTCCTAAGTCATCTTTTTCATAATGCGTTGAAATATTCTTTTTTCGAGCAGTAAATTATACGAAATGGATTTTTGGGATCTATTGGATAGTTAAATTTTGTGAGGATTGTTTTTTGGAGAATGTCATTGATGTTTGAATTTTTGGCCAGTAAGACGGCTTTCGATTGTTGGGGACCGAAATTTACTCATGTTTTCGGGGTTCAAATCTATTTCCTTCCTCCAACATGGTCAAAATGTCTTTTGAAATTACAAAATAGAAGTTTGTTTTCCAAAAATTCTCTGACGCTTTAGTTATAATTAGACAACGCAAATGGTTAGAGATCTAAAAACACATGAGAAAGAGTAGGTTTAGTTTTGAGTCTCCTCAATAGTACGAGCTCAATCTAATGTTTAGTGACCTTCTTGCTATTTTTCTATATCAAACTCCCAAACATCTAAAAATTGCAAATTAGAAAAATAGAAAATCGGAATATTTTGAAAATGATATACTTATATGTATGTCTGATGTACTAAAAATAAATATATTTTGGACAAGCTAGGGAATAAATGTGAGAAAGCTTTGGAAAGTGAATTTCAAGCTCTCATTATATCGATGGAATTTCAAGCTCTCATTATATCGATGCAACATTGCTGGAGTAAGGGACTCAAGAAAATCATATTCGAAGGAGACAATGCAAATGTGGCTGACTTAATAGCAGGAAAGAAGCTGAGCTTTGATACATACAACTGGTTGAGAGAAGTGAGATTTTGGCAAAGGATATTTGAAGAAACTCGTTTTGAATGGGTGAGTAGGAAGAACATTAATATACATGCAGACAAATTAGCTAAGCACAACATTCAGAGATATACAATGTTCTGTTATCATTTCTATGTTCCATCTATAATTTCTAAAGCTTTACATCTTGACTATGTAGATTCATAATTCTCTTAATTAAATAGATGTTTAAAAAAAACATATTCTCTTCGGGCTGCACATGAATTCGGATCAGTTTGGGCTCAACGTAGTTAGGACTAACTTGGGCTCAAATGAACTCAAGGCCCAAACTTGGAAACAACGACAACAAAAAATCTTTATCTTGCTTTTAGTTTTACATAGGGAACGTTCCATATTCCAAACTAAACAAGTTACGATGTTGGAATTTATTGAGTTTAGATTCGTTGACTCTCTTCAATTATATTTAATTATTTTATTTTTTATTTTTATTTTTTGAATAAAATGTTAAATTAATTCAAATTCAAAAAAACATCATTTTTGCAATAAATGCCACAAATGCTGAAATTTATGTATTACAGAATTTGAAAAAGCTAATTGAACTTAAAGAGTACTCATCCACGTTTGCATTCCTTGCTCATATCTTCCGTCTCGCAAGCTTCGTATAGTTGTTAGTCTATTACGAACTTGCTTGTCGATTACTCGAATTATACCTCTTGAGAAGGTTTTAGGTTGACCATGCCTTATGCTATTTCTTTCTCTCCAAATTGAATGAATCGTAGTCTGAAACACATACCTAATGAGGAACAGCTTGATCTGTTTTGGTTCGGTGCAATGATTATCTCGACGATTTCCGCCCAGTTTTTTGTGTAATTTCCTTCTAGCAGATTACGAGTAAGGCCTGCCCAAACCTCCTCCGAGTATCTGCATTCAAAGAACAGGTGGTTTCGATCTTCAAATCCGTGGCAGAAGATGCAAGTACCCATTGCTCCAACATTCCATTTGATCATTCTATCGCATGTTGATAGTTTATTGTGCATAGCCAACTATGAGAGAAAAGAGAATTTAGGTGTTGAGTATTTGAACCATATACCCTTATGCCACTCTTGTATTTGTTGCACATTGTGTATTTCCACCCAATGTCTTTTTGGAGTTAAAAACCGTCTTGAAAATGTCACTTTTTTGTCGCCAAAGTACGAGATCATGGTCACTTGAAGTTCCTTTTGATTTTTGAGATTGAATTATCTCTTCGATTTGGTTAAGAATCTCAACACGGTGTCGTCTTCGTCGATGGCTTCTTAGTACTTGCTCCACTGTCGAGTGCAAGGTGATACCCAGGTCTATGCAACCTCGAATTCTTGTATGGTTTATTAGCTTCCCAAGCGGAGATCAATTATCATACCAAAAAGAAGTTGTTGAGCCGTTTGAGACTTATACCCTTGTGAATTCAGCCGCCATGTCCTTATATTTGAGCATTTTTTCCACATCCAAGAACCAAGAGTTGATTTCTCACTTAATGACCATATTGAACCTTTTCGGATTAAGTATTGTCGAATCCAATCAACCCAATAAGATGTTCTTGATGAGAGAACTCGCCATAGCAGTTTAAGACAGGTTACCTTATTAACCACGCTGAGAGAACGTAAACCCAGTCCTCCTTCTTCCTTGGGTTTACACACCTCATTCCACACTATCTTAGCTTTCTTTCAATTTAAATCTGGCCATGACCAGAGGAAGGTCGCACATAGTTTGTCGATTTCTCCAATGCAACCTTTAGGGAGACGGTAGGCAGACATCCAAAAGTTTCTCAGACTTTGGATTATCGAGGCAATAAGTTGAAGTCGTCCTGCAAAAGATAAACTTCTCGCTGTCCAGCAACTAATACGAGATCTTATCTTTTCCAGAAGAGGAGTGTAATCATGAGCTGTCATTCGCTTAGTTAGAAGAGGTAGTCCCAAATAACGCACCGGTAGTGAACCTGTTGCGAATGGGAATTGATCCATTATGTCATCTTTGCATTCTTCCGATACCCCTGCCCTGAACAAAGTCGACTTCTCCAAGCTTATGTTCAGACCTGAGATAGCAGAAAACTCCTTGAAAGTATCCAGAATTCCTTCAACCGAACGCTTCTTTCCATCGGAAAAGATTATAATGTCATCCGCAAAGCAAAGATGAGTTAACTTCTGATTCTGACAATAAGGATGGTACCCAAATTTCCTGTCTAAAGTTGCCTTGTCAACCATCTTTGATAGAACATTCATGCAAATGACGAATAGGTAAGGTGATAATGCACAACCTTGCCTTAGACCTCGAGAGCTTTTGAAGTAACCAGCCAGCTCTCCATTAACTTGTACTGAAAATGAACAAGTCGTTATACTGAAACAAAGGCCTTTGCAGTATCAATTTTCATTGCACAACGAGCTGAAACCGTGTCGTTATGATAATTCTTAACCAATTCAGAAGCTATGAGCACGTTTTTCCATAAGCAGTCGCTCCTTAACAAAAGCAGATTGGTTTGGAGCAATGAATTGTGGTAGTACCTTTTTCAATCTATTAGCCAAAATCTTCGAGATAACCTTGTAAATAACGTTGCAGCAAGAGATGGGTCTATAGTCTTTCATAGCTTTTGACTCTTCTTTTTTAGGAATAAGAGCCAAGATAGTTGAACTTATCCCCTTCGGTAAAAAACCTTTTTCGAAAAAAGATTCAATGGTTACCACAAAGTCTTTCCCCACAATTTGCCACGTTGAAGTGAAGAATTCAACCGTGAACCCATCGGGTCCCAGAGATTTATTGCTCCCCATAGCGAATAAGACCTTTCTAATCTCTTCCTCTGTCACTTTCGCGTTCAGCATTGCACTATCTGAATCGCTGCATCTAATGTTCAGTAGGTCGATAAGCTCCATTTGGTTTACCTCGACACGATCCTCAGGAGACTGAGATAATAACCTTTGGAAAAAGCCCGCTGCCTGATTCTTAATTTCTTCATGTGTGTCCACAATCGAACCATCAGC
This sequence comes from Eutrema heterophyllum, assembly GCA_002933915.1. Taxonomy (NCBI): domain Eukaryota; kingdom Viridiplantae; phylum Streptophyta; class Magnoliopsida; order Brassicales; family Brassicaceae; genus Eutrema; species Eutrema heterophyllum. The sequence goes on along the minus strand of PKMM01007760.1, from coordinate 34,026 downwards.
CAATTCTAATTCTCTAATTGAGTTACGAGCTTCTCTTTTCTTCGCTGAATGGTGAAAAAATATGTTGTTACCGTCCCCAACAGTTAGCAAGTGTAGCTTGGATTTTTGTTTCCAGAATCTCTCTTCAAGATTCGCTAGTAGTTGCCAATGTGTGTAAGCTCTCGATTCTTCCTCCATCGTTTCGCTAGTCGGATTTGATAAAGTTCGCGATTGGCACTCACAAAGTTTTTCGTAGGCTAACTTTGCTCGCTTTGTTAAGTCTCCAAATTTCTCCTTGCTGAGAACTCTAATCTTTTTCTTTAGGACCTTTAGTTTCTTTGATAACCGATACATGGCAGATGTTGAGCTGAACAGTTCTCTTGTCTCTGTCCAGAATTTTTCCACTATCAGATGTGATCCGAATTCAGGGATACCGGTCATTGCATTGGTGAACTTAAAAGGTTGACAAACTTTTACGCTATCAGATGTGATCCGAATTCGACATCTCAAATGATCAGAGCATCCTCCCGGTTCACATACACAATAAGCATGTGTATAAGATGTAATCCACGCATCTGAAACCAATGCTCGATCCAATTTTTTGCAAACTAGCCCTTTGTCTCTCTTGTTGCACCATGTGAACAATGGACCATGAGCACTTATATCAGATAGGGAACAATATCTTACCGCGTCCTGGAAATCTCGCATGCCTATCGGAATTGCTGGAGAGCTAGTGAAGTTCGAGTGCTCTTCTCCATCTAAAATTTCATTGAAGTCTCCCATGATAATCCAAGGTTTGTTTCTTATCAGAAAAGAATCCCGGTGAGCTTCCAAATCAGCATATAGCTCTTTCCTCTCTACAACGAAGTTCAAAGCGTAAACGAAAGAACATAAGAATTCCTCCTTTGAGCCCTCTAATAAAATTGAACAAGTTATCATCTGAGCACTTGTAAAGCAAGGCGTAACTCTCACTTTTGGACTCCATACCACCCATATCCTTCCCAAACGATGAGAGTCATAATTTGACATAAAAGACCAATCCTTGAAAACCGATGAAACGATACATTCAGATTTGTTTGCCTTGACACGAGTCTGCAACAAACAACCAAATTGAAATGAGTGATCCTTTAACCATCTTCGAACCACTGTATGTTTTGTAGTTTTGTTGAACCCGCGAATATTCCAAAAGAACCCTGACATTAAAGGATTTTTCGAGGACTTTCCTGTTCATGTGCTAGGATTTTGGTCCTTAGTTTTTTGAGATTTTACCTCTATATTCATCTTTTGATTTCCTTTTGGATTTCTTTGTAAGACTGGCCTTTGAGATTTCTCCACATGTGTGTCTTCCGTTTCAATCCTCATTGACTTCATGACCTCTTCTTTTCCCATAATAATTCTCGAATTACTTTGGCTATTACACCGAGTTTTAGTTTCATCCTCAGCTTCCGATGAAACTTCTTTTCCCATGTTCTCTCTCGCCCCCTCACCACTTTCATTTCCTTCATCTTCCAGAACCGAGTACCTCGATTTTGATAGAATTGTTACTTCTCCAAACTTAAGATCAATTCCATTTTTTATTGCACTTCTCCCCACCTTACCCGGAGAGACCCGAGACCATTCGCCATCTTCCTCATCTTTGTTTTCCATCACAACCAAGGTAGGATCGATTTTGTATGTTAATTACTTCTGTAATGCCCTCGACACTTTCTTTCTCTTGAGTTTTCCCAACGTTAGAATCTTCCTTATCTTCTTCTCCTACCGGATTTGTCATCTTTGGAGAGTCTGATTTTTTTTTTTCTGTTTCGATTTGCACGTGTGTGTTGGCCAAGCATATAGTATGCATATGTCCCCATTTTCCACACTTAGAGCAACGTGGAGGTAACCAAGGGTATGAGTATTCAACCACATTCTCATTTCCTTGTCTGTCAAACTTCATTATCTTTGGTAGCTCCTTTGAGAGATCAGCTTTGACAAAAACTTTAGTCTAAACATTTTGCCGTCTCAGGGTGTAGATGATCTGGCACACCAACTGTACTTGTGATGTAGCTCAGCCCTTTCCAGGAGAACATATCCGATGGAACTTTTCTTAAATGTACCCAAAGTGGCACCTCCTTCACTTCTGGTAGTGTATCTTCCACCAGCGGAGTCCATCTCGACATAATCACTGGGATCTGCGCCAAATTCCACATACCTCTTCTCAAGATTCGATTGCGGGTTGCTGAATTTGGAATTCTGAACTTCATTTTTGTAGGGTTTACAACGTGGACATCGATCATCTACGTCTTATCCCCAAGGGCCCATATTTTGTTGACAATTGAATGGATCTTAGCAACGTGGGGGGCTGTGTTTAGGAAACGACCTATAAGGAAATCTTCCCACAAAGGTGATGAGTCCTCAAAGATCTCCTCTGGAACGACAACGGAACCTACGCCATCTTGAAATGATACTTTCACATCATATTTTGTCAAAGATTTCTTACGCTGAACCACGTTAACCCATGATGCGGCTGGAGCTGTTGTCGTACGTGGTGAGTCCTCCGGAGTCGCCGTCTTTGATTGTTCTTTTTCCGAATGAGCAGGAACAACTTGGTTTGGATCTTCTTTGGCCGAGGTGGGAGTTGGTGTGTTGACAGTTGAGATTGGATCTAGAGGGAGATCCGTAGCAGAATCATCGCGTTTGATTGACAGGGCGGAAACAAGTTTAGTAGAAGTTCTTGGATCCAGAAGATCCGGAGTCGAGACAGGGGCCATGGGAAATGCCTCAGCTTTAGGGGAAATCGACTCCGAAACAGGGGAAGTCGACATCGGATGTGATTGAAACAGCGAAGAGAGGAAGGAAAAGGGAGGTTCTCGACGATCGGCGTGAGGCCAGATCGACGGCGTGAAACCGAGAAAGACGACGGTAACACTCTCTCTCTCACAAAAGAAATCACACACTAGATCGCACTTTTTGCAACAGTACTATCACACCAGAGCATTTTTTTTTTCATATTTAACTATTTATGCACTCATTAAATGTAATTTACAAATATACGAGAAAATGGTTAATTTCTATAGCCAATCTCATTACTTAATTCACAATTTAGCCTCTATAAATAAGCTTCGATGCTTCATATTAGTTACTTCTTCCGTTTCTGAAAGTTTGATTTTTAAGGTTTTTTATCTTATTTTATATTAATTTTTATGGATTTTTATCTATTTTTTATTGATTATTAATATTAATAAATAATAAAATTTAAGAGGTATGATGTGTTGCGTTTTTAACGCATTCTAACCCGTGTTTTATATATATTCGAGTCTTTAGTCCTTTTAAAATCATTTCAGGTCTAAAGACGTTTCAGGACAGAGTTTGGAAACGTAGGAGCGAAAAAACGGCAAAACGCACATAAAAGGACTTGATCAACAAAAGCGGCGAAACGCAAAGTCAAATTTTGAATTTTCCAGTCTTTGCTCAAAAAGTCTTCAAAAATAAACGCAAAGTCAAACTTTGATATTTTCTAGTCTTTGCGCAAAAAGTCTTCAAAAATCAGATTTAGATCTCACCAACCACGATTTATTGTTGTTATAAGTAAACGTGGGAGGCTATGCTTCATTATCCATCTACGTATCTATCAATAAATGCTTTCATATTTGTAGAAAACTCTTGTTATAAGTTCTTGTTTTTCTAGAAAACTCTTTGATCTTGGTGATTTGTAAGCTAGGAAGCAAACCTTTGATTCTACAAATCGGAGAAGTTTTCTTAATCTCTTTTCAATTTATGTTTTGTTGATCATGTGTTCTTCATCATCTCTTTGTATTTTATCTGCAATTATGATTGAGTAGTCGTTTAGTTAGGTCAATGATTTTTCAAAGGATTCCGTGAATTAATGGTTTAGGTTGATTAAAACAGGGGGTTATATGTTGGATTCTTCATCTAGGTTGTTCTAAGTGCTTGAACTAGATTGATCACTTAGTTCATGATCTTAGGTTATATAACGCACGAGAGTGTTTGTTTGAATACTTGAAAGAACCTAGGTGAGCAAAACGTCCTTATCCAACGGGAGTTGATGTTAAGGCGTTTTGTGAACTTATCAAATCGGACTAGAATGCATGTTTAGAACTTTTGAATTCAACGGGAGTTAGTCTTCATAGATCTAAGTATAGAGATTAATACTTTGGGAAAAAGTTAATCTATTATTAGGTTTGAGTTCTAGAATGATTCTTATTTCAATTCCTTGTTTAAGATACTTTAACTGCTATTCATGTTTCTCGAGAATTTACCCCGGACCTAGCGCTTTCTTTTAATTGAACTTACACCATTTTTAGTAGTCGTTCTCGGTTTCGAAATAACAAAATCACCAAAACTATCATTCGTCTTAGCTTTATTTTCTTTTTGCATTCTCGTAGCGTAACACTTGATCTATGTGGATTCGATCATATAGTGCTACATCGACATACCGTTATGATTGCGGTAGTGTGCACCTTATGTATTAATTGATGTGTTAAAACACTTAAATCAATTTGGTGCCGTTGCGGGGATCAATTGTGTTGCCTTCGAGTCTTGGAGGAAAGTTCAGACTAAGAATTACTTTTTGTCATTACTAACTCGTTTTATTTTTTCTCTCTTTCGTGCATCTCAGGTATATGACCAGGTGCCAAGGTTCTGAAAATCTGCTTGAGTTGAACAACGAAGATTTGTCAAGAGTCGAACGAGAAAACAACATAGCTAGATTGCAAAGGAGAAAAATGGCCAACTTACCAGACAATCAAAATCTATCTGTTGATGGATACGATCATCGCGAGTATGGTGAGGAAGGGAACCTCATAAACCCTCCTCCTCTTGCTTTTGATGGCAATGCTGATCCAAACGCCAATACTAACCCAACATCTATTGTTGCTGAAGTCCATAGGAAGCTGAAGCTCGGTGGCAAGCTGAAGGTCGAAGGCAAGCTGATGCTGCTCAACATCATTTGAATCAAAGACAGCCTCCGCGCATACCCATCAGAGCCATTTATACTCCTCACCAATTCTATTAGGACAGAACTGCTATTTGACCACCGCCTATTCAGAAGCAGAACTTCGAGATCAAGCCTCAAATCATTGCTCTTGTCGAGAGACATCTGTTCTATGGGAAAGCTTCAGAAAATCTCATGGATCACATCGAAACATTCGAAGAGATTTGCAGCACAACAAGCTCAAATGGAGTCCATGTGGACTATTTGAAATGCAAGCTCTTCTCTTTCTCTTTAGCTAATCAAGCAGCGAGATGGCTCAAATCTCTAGAGCCTGGTTCTTTGACTTCTTGGGATGCAATCAGCTCAGCCTTCTTGGATCAATTATACACCAAATCCAAGACGGCTTCTCTAAAGATAAAGATCACTCAGTTTTATCAGAACGGTGGTGAACCTTTCAATGAAGCTTGGGAGAGGTTAGAAAATATCTAAAGGAATGCCCTCACCATGGCTATTAAGACGAACAAGTGTTGAACATCTTCTACGATGGAGTAGATTGGGATTCCAAGAATTGTCTGAATGCAGCCAGTAATGGTAACTTCATGACAAAGACCAAAGAGGAAGCTTATGAGCTCATTGAGAATCTTTCTGCAAGTTCGAGTCATCGTAATCCTAAGTATGATAGAACAAGACGTGTGAATGGTGTTGAGACACAGAGGATGGATGAACTTCTTGCAAATGTTAATGGCATAGCTGCACTCCTTAAGGGAAATCAAAAGGCTGTTAACTACTGTGAAGACACTAGAGAAGAAGGATTCTATCAGGAAGATGCTGAGCGAGAACCAGAGTACGAAGATGAGGTGAACTATGTGCAGAATCATGGGTTCTTCAACAAAGGCTTCAACCAGAACTACATAAATCATCCCAACTTCTCCTACAAAAGCACAAACGTTGAAAACCCTAAGGATCAGGTTTATCCACAACATACTGGTTTTCAGCCAAAAACGACCATTCCAAATCAGAGCGTCAGCATATTTTCTAAGGGCTTCCAAGGTTAGCTAGGCGTGCAAAATCAGGAGCAGAAATCATTTGCACAAGGTGGTTTTCAGCAGAAACCGTTTGTGCCAAACCAAGGGCAGAACAATTTCCAAAACCAATGCGGTTTTCAGCCAAGACATCAGTTCGGGCAAGACCGAGGACATAACAGTTTCCAAAACCAAGGCGGTTTTTAACAGAAACAACAATTCAACAATCCTCAACCCAACCATGAGTCTAAGCTTGAGGCAATGATGCAGCAATTGATGATAAATCAGCAGAAGATGGCTAATGAGATTAACGTCAAAGTAGATGGAATGTATCAGGATCTCAACAACAAGTTTGAAGCCATTCAAACTCATGTGAAGAAGCTTGACACTCAAGTAGCTCAGCCAGCAGAAGCAATCAAAAGACCTAGTGGAGTTCTTCCTAGAAGAGGTGAACAAAATCCAAAGAATGAGTTTGTTCAAGCAATCACATTAAGGAATGGGAAGGAGATCGAAACTGTGGCTGACTCTAAGGGAAAAGAGAAGATTCCCGAGATTGTAGACTTAAATGATGATGGTGCAGCTGATGAGGCATGTTCCTCGTCCAAACCCTATGAGATCGAAGAGGCACCTGTAACCTCACCAGCACGTGTCTACGTACCTAAAGTTTCTTACCCTAAGTGCCTGAAAAAGAAGCAAAGAGATTTTGAGCAAGCAAAGTGTAAGACGCTTGTGAATGAACTTTCGGTGAGGTTTCCTTTTGTTGATGCAGTCCAGATGGTTCCCGCCTTGATGAAGTATGTGAAAGACATGGTCACCAACAAGATTACAACCGAAGAAGGTGTGATGAGAATTACTGAAGAGTGCAGCACTGTGTTACAAAATAGGATGCCCGATAAACTTGAAGATCCGGGAAGATTCGTGCTATCTGTGCAAATTGGGCTTATAACCTTTGAGTGTTCTCTCTGCGATTTGGGTGCTATTTTGAATCTCATGCCCTACTATGTTGCTAAGCGTCTTGGTCTCACATCATTCAAGCCAGCTAGAGTATCGTTGGTGTTTGTTGATCGTTCTGTGAAGATTCAACTCGGTATTCTAGAAGACTTGCCGGTGAAGATTGGAAATGGCTATATTCCGGCAGATTTTGTAGTTCTTGAGATAGACACAAAGCCAAAGGATCCTCTCATTTTGGGACGATCTTTCTTGGCTACAGCTGGAGCCATTATTGATGTAAAGAAAGGCAAGATCGATCTTCACTTGGGTGATCTAATAATGAAGTTCGAAGTGGGTATGATGTTGAAGAAGCTAAACATCGATGGTCAGACATTCTGGATTGACTGTGTTTCGGAAGCAACTAAGGGAGTAGCAGAAGAGATTCTAATAGATGATCCTCTTGAGATCGCCCTAACACAACATGAGAGCGAATTCGGGTATTTGAGCGAGGATACATCTGGTTATGCGAAGATGCTTGACTCAAGTGCAAGGATGGAGAAAATGGTGGCTTATGTCACTCTTGATGAGGTTACAGAGAAATCGCCAACTAATAAGCATCATGCGCCTGCTGCCAATCCATGGAGCGAACTGAAGGCTCCAAAGATCGAGCTCAAACAACTTCCCATTGGGCTAAGGTACGCATTTTTTGGTCATAACTCCACATATCATGTGATCATCAATGCTGAATTAAACAATGCTGACACTGCTTTGCTTTTGTGCGAATTGAGGAAATATCGTAAAACATTAGGATATTCTCTATATGACATTACGGGAATCTCATCCAACCTTTGCATGCATATGATACATCTAGAAGATGAATCAATGACTTATGTAGAACATCAGAGACGGTTAAACCCGAATCTAAAAGATGTTGTAAAGAAAGAGATAATGAAACTCCTAGAGCCTGGTATCATATACGCTATCTCTGATAGTACATGGGTGAGTCCAGTGCATGTAGTGCCTAAAAAGAGTGGTTTGACAGTTGTTAAGAATGATAGGAATTAGTTGATTTCAACTAGAACTGTCACTGGTCATAGAATGTGCATTAATTATAGGAAATTGGACGCTTCAACTCGCAAATATCATTTTCCTCTGCCCTTTATTGACCAAATGCTTGAGAGATTGGCTAACCACCCTTACTAATGTTTTCTAGATGGTTATTCTGGTTTCTTTCAGATTCCCATTCATCCAAATGATTAGGAGAAGACCACATTCACATGTCCTTATGACACTTTTGCTTATCGCAGAATGCCATTTGGTATGTGTAACGCCCCTGCCACTTTCCAGCGTTGTATGATGTCAATTTTCACTTACATGATTGAAGACATAATGGAGGTTTTCATGGACGATTTTTCTGTCTATGGATTCTCTTTTGCTGTTTGTCTTTCTAATCTGTGCAGGGTACTAAGGCGTTGCGTGGAAAATCACTTGGTTTTGAACTAGGAGAAATGCCACTTTATGGTGAAATATAGGATTGTATTAGGCCACATGATTTCAGAGAAGGGGATCGAGGTTGATAAAGCCAAGATAGAGGTTATGACAAGTTTGCAACCACCAAATTCTGTCAGGGGCATCAAGAGCTTTCTTGGGCATGCCGGGTTCTACAAGAGATTCATCAAGGACTTCTCAAAGATTGCTAGACCTTTGACGCAGCTGTTGTGTAAAGATGTGAAGTTCAACTTCAATGATGAGTGCTTGGAGGCCTTTCACACGATCAAAGGAGCACTTGTTAACGCACATATTGTACAACCACCAGACTGGGAACCGCCTTTCGAGGTGATGTGTGACGCCAGTGACTACGCACTAGGAGCTGTTTTGGGATAGCGGAAAGAGAAGAAACTACATGTTATTTACTATGCAAGCAGGACTCTTGATGATGCACAATGGAAGTATGATATGACGGAGAAAAAGGTTCTTGCGGTCGTGTACGCCTTTGAGAAGTTAAGAACATATCTTGTAGGCTCTAAGGTCATCGTTCATACCTACCATGCTGCCTTGAGGTATCTACTCAACAAGAAGGATACGAAGCCTATATTGTTCCGATGGATGCTTTTGCTGCAAGAATTTGATCTAGAGATTAAGGACAAGAAATGGATCGAGAATGGGGTCGCATATCATTTGTCTAGGATGCGCATCGACGAGGAAGTCCCCATCAATGACTACCTCCCTAAAGAAAATGTTTATGCAATAGACGTTGAGCAAAATGACAACTTTGTGCCACCTCGGGACAATAAGTTCCATGTAATCCCTTGGTTTGGTGAAATAGCCAACTATCTTGCTGCAGAAGTTAAGCCAAAAGATTTTGTGGGTTACAAAAAGAAGAAGTTTATGCGTGACATTAGACATTACTTCTGGGATGAGCCATATTTGTACAAGCATTGTTCTGATGGCATCTTTAGGCGATGTTTCGGAAGAAGAAGTCTCAGGCATTCGGTTTCATTACCATTAGGCCTGTCAATTTGAGTGTTTACCAGCAGGAACCACCGTGGGGTGGGTGCGGGTCGAATTTTTTTTTTTTTTTAAGCGGGGCAGGTGCGGGTTTAAGGTTTTAGAACCGCGGGTTTGCGGACTGCATACAAAAAAAAAAAAAATTCCTAGATATAATTTTTTTTTTCTCACATCCCTCTCTCTTCCTCTCGTCTTCTCCGCCTCCCTCTTCTTCTAATCCTCTCTTTCTCTCACCTCACTCTCTCTTCCTATCTCTTCATCTCCCTCTCCCTCTCTCACCTCACGCTCACCTCCCTCTCTCTTCCTATCTCTTCCTCTCCCTCTCTCACCTCACGCTCACCTCCCTCTCACCTCACGCTCACCTCCCTCTCTCTCTCTCCATCGCCTCCCTCTCCCTCCCTCGCCTCCCTCTCTCTCTCCCTCGCCTCCCTCTCTCACGCTCACCTCCCTCTTTCTCTTAGATTTTTTTTTTTCATAACCCGCGGGTTACCCGCCAGACCCGCTTGACTAATGCGGAGCGGGTGCGGGTCAAGGATATGGTGATTCGCGGGTCTAGCGGGTAAAAAAAAAACACCCGAACCCGCGGCAGGTCAGGTCAGGCGGGGCGGATCAGACCCGCTTGACATGCCTAGTTGCCATGGGTCGAATTACGCATGACATTTTGCTACCTTCAAGACAGTGTCTAAGATATTGCAGGGTGGTTTCTGGTGGCCAACCATGTTCCGAGATGCTCATGATTTTGTTTCTAAGTGTGACGCCTGTCAGAGGCAAGGAAACATTAGCAAGAGAAACGAGATGCCTAAGAATTTTATTCTGGAAGTTGAGGTGTTTGATTGTTGGGGAATCGACTTCATGGGTCCTTTTCCATCTTCCTTTGGGAATAAGTACATCCTTGTTGTTGTGGACTACGTGTCCAAATGGGTCGAAGAGATGGCGAGTCCAACTAACGACTCCAAGGTGGTTATTAAACTGTTCAAATCTGTCATATTCCCAAGGTTTGGAATACCAAGAGTTGCGATAAGCGATGGTGGATCACATTTCATCAACAAGCTCTTTGAGAATCTCTTGAAGAAGAATGGCGTAATGCATAAGGTAGCCACTCCTTATCATCCTCAGACAAGTGGCCAAGTTGAGATCTCCAACAGGGAGATAAAGAGCATTCTTCAGAAGACTGTGACCACCACACGAAAGGATTGGGCTATGAAGCTAGATGACGCACTCTAGGCATATAGAACGGCTTACAAGAAACCTCTTGGCACGACTCCATTCCACCTTGTCTATGAGAAACCATGTCACCTTCCAGTGGAACTAGAGTACAAAGCAGCATGGGCTATAAAGTTGTTGAACTTCGACATCAAACCTGCTTCGGAGAGACGGTTGATACAGCTGAATGAGCTGGACGAAATTCGCCACAAGGCGTATGAGAACTCGAAGATTTACAAGGAAATGACTAAGGCTTATCATGACAAGTGGATAATCCCGAAGCATTTTACTGCAAATGATCAGGTGCTGCTATTCAACTCTCGCTTGAGACTATTTCTGGGAAAACTTAAGTCAAGGTGGTCCAGTCCTTTTACAATGAAAGGACTTCGTCCACATGGAGCGATCGTGCTATGTAACCGACAAGGAGGCGAATTCGTTGTGAACGGTCAGCGTCTTAAGCCTTATCTCGTGGACACCGAAATCACTGAGGAAGACGACATTCCTCTCAAAGACCCACCTCTCGCCTAAAAGGTTCTGAAGTCAAGCTAATGACTAAAAACAAGCACTTGGTGGGAGGCAACCCACCGGTAAGTATACATACTTCTTTTTTCGTTTTGTTTCACTAACTTTTCTAGATTTTTCGTTTTGAGTCTTTTTGTTTAAGTTTCTAAACCCAAAAAAAAAAAAATGCGTAGGCACAGGAGGAACATTGGCGAAGACACGAGCACGAGCTCCACCGACTCTGCGATCTGAGCATAGTATCATCTCTCATCTCATTGTACTATCCATTTTTCATTTACTGTGTTTTTCTTTCCTTGCGTGTGTTTATACTTTCTCTCTGGTTTATTCTCACACCGAGACGGTGTGAAATAAGTGGGGGAGGGTACTTATTGTTTACTGATGTTGTTTTCTTTATTTTGTTTTCTTTTGAGTGATTTTGACGTTTTCATTGAGTCGTTTTGTTGAGTCAAAAATTTGTTGAAAATTATTATCTCTCTTTGATTTATTGTTCTGACTTTTCATCTGAGTGACCATTATTGCAGAATTATTTTCAGATCAGACTAATGAAAAATCCAAAGATTGGCCAATTAATCATAAACACCCATGTCTCCAGAAGAATTCAAAGAGCCTGAGCTAGTTTCTGAGCTCTTCCTTTTACCTCATCATTGAGATTGGTATTTTCAGAACTTGACTCCTTATTCGTATCTAGCTAAGTCAACCTGTGTGAAAATGGTTTTCCTCTCCCCGTCCTAGAAAAAGTTCTTAATGCATAAAAGGTATGAATGGCACGGAAGTGAACCGGGAATTCGGTTGCAAAAACCATCAATAGTCGAGTCTCATGGAAGTATGCCAAAAGGATTTAACCGGGGATTTGGTGGCAAAAACCATCAGTTTTCGAGTTTCATAAACCTTGAATCTTCATCTAAAAAAAAAAAAAGAGAATAAGTCTGGGGGAGAGGAAAAATACCAGAAGTTTAAAGGTTGGCTTGTCATGATATCGAAAGGGAAAGAGTCTAGAAGGTTCTTGACACTGTGATCTTTGATGAGACCCATCAATGAGGGCTCTTGAACTATTTTGTGAGACTATGGGCTGAATTTGGAAAAGTTGCGATACATACGGAGAAGTACATGGTGGTTCGATCTAGAGTTGGTTCAACAATATGTGGATTACTAAGTTAGAAGGTCATTGCGGTGTTCTATAGAGAAGGTAAGTTCCCGTGTTTTCAAACCTTTTTTTTATTCTTGGTTTTCTGTTTGTTTGAGGGCAAGCAAAAGATTAAATCTGGGGGATTTGATGTGTTGCGTTTTTAACGCATTCTAACCCGTGTTTTATATATATATACGAGTTTTTATCGAGTATTTTAGTCATTTTAGAGTCATTTCAGGTCTAAAGACGTTTCAGGACGGAGTTTGGAGACGTATGAGCGAAAAAACGGCGAAACGCACAAAAAAGGACTAGATCAACAAAAGCGGCGAAACGCAAAGTCAAACTTTGAATTTTCCAATCTTGGCTCAAAAAGTCTTCAAAAATAAACGCAAAGTCAAACTTTGACTTTTCCAGTCTTTTTGCCCAAAAAATCTTCAAAAATCATATTTGGATCTCACCAACCACGATTTATTGTTGTTATAAGTAGACGTGGGAGGCTATGCTTCATTATCAATCTACGTATCTATCAATAAATGCTTTCATATTTGTAGAAAACTCTTGTTATAAGTTCTTGTTTTTCTTGAAGACTCTTTGATCTTGGTGATGTGTAAGCTTGAGAGCAAACCTTTGATTCGACAAATCGAAGAAGTTTTCTTAATTTCTTTTCAATTTCTGTTTTGTTGATCATGTGTTCTTCATCATCTCTTTGTGTTTTATCTGCAATTATGATTGAGTAGTCATTTAGTTAGGTCAAGGGTTTTTCAAAGGATTCCGTGAATTAATGGTTAAGGTTGATTAAAACAAGGGTTTATATGTTGGATTATTCATCTAGGTTGTTCTTAGTGCTTGAACTAGATTGATCACTTAGTTAATGATCTTAGGTTATTTAACGCACGTGAGTGTTTGTTTAAATACTTAAAAGAACCTAGGTGAGCAAAACGTCCTTATCCAACGGGAGTTGATGTTAAGATGTTTTGTGAACTTATCAAATCGGACTAGAACGCATGCTTAGAACTTTTGAATTCAACGGGAGTTAGTCTTCATAGATCTAAGTATATGGATTAATAATTTGGGAAAAGGTTAATCTATTATTAGGTTTGAGTTCTATAACGATTCTTATTTCAATCCCATGTTTAAGATACTTTAACCGTTATTCATGTTTTCTGAGAATTTACCCCAGACCTAGCGCTTTCTTTTAATTGAACTTACACCATTTTTAGTAGTCGTTCTCGGTTTCGAAATAACAAAATCACCAAAACTGTCATTCGTCTTAACTTTATTTTCTTCTTGCATTCTCGTAGCTTAACACTTGATATATGTGGATTCGATCCTAAAGTGTTACATCGACATACCGTTATGATTGTGGTAGTGTGCACCTTATGTATTAATTGATGTGTTAAAACACTTAAATCAAGGTAGTAATTGAAGAATATTTGAATTTGTTGAAATTTGGTTCATAGTCATATGAAAGTGTTTAGAGAGGAAAAATAATATATTTATGACTAAACATTAATTGTTTTTTAATTTTTGTGAAAAACCCAAAAAATCAAACTTTCAAAAACGAATGAAGTATATTTTTCTAAATATTTATAAATCGTAGTTTCAATAACAACAAAAAAAATGGTTTGGATGAAAGTTATCTACGTCATTCGTTGTGCTGTTGATATTGTTATGTCTGTAACAGCACTTCTTGCGATCTTTTCTCTTTAGTATCTCAAGTTAGAATCGATGTCTTATTTTGTACGTAACGAGTCCTTTTTAAGTCAAGGCAAATGTGGTTGGGCGAACTAGGTCATAATTCGTAACTTTGATAAGGGTTGATTAGAAGAAAGGGTTTTCCTTTGACATAAGATTAGAGCACCTATGAGGCGTATGCGCCTGATCATGTGGATGATTTGGCTTATGTGTGTGATCGATTCACTTTATATAGGAGCACAAAAACGCAACACTACGGTAAAGCAATTGAAACAGAGAACATAAACGTTTTTTAAGGTAAGAGTAACAAGAGGAGGCGAGTTTATAGAACTCTTTCCTTAACTATTTGAATCACCCGTAGTGCGACGAGAATCTGTGACCCAAGAGTCCAGGATACAACCACTCATAACTGGTTTCGCTATCACTCGAACACACAGCTCTAAACGAACTAAATTACTACGATACTCTCGAAATACTTACTTTAAAATAAAGAGAGATTGATGGAGTTTTGAGTTGTCAATGTATGTAATCAAGTGAATGAAGAAGACGACTAAACTCTGTGTGTTTATAAAGAGATTTTTGGATAGCGTTGATTTTGAAATCCTTCAACTCAGTCAATCGCAAATCCAGAGATACGGGCAACGAGATGAAGAAACAATCTCTCCATGAAACCGATTCTCAAGGAATCGTGAAACAAAAGAGACCGAATCTCACGGAATAAAAAAACGGAGATTGGATTTTGACTCTTGTTTTGTCCGTTAAAACCCGACCCGTCAACCACCAGAACTCCGACTTTAGCTCAGCCAATCCATTATAGCCCATTTCTCTTCACACAATTTAATTTTACTAAGCCCAATTGGCTTAAGTAAATAATCGGTCGAACACTTTCTTCATGTCCATCCTCCATTCTTTTTTACTATAAGGAATGAAGATATTTTTATAAGAAAAAATATCTAATTCAGGTTTTGGATCCAATCTCCTTATTGATCAAGCTGGATTGTCCTAGTCGTAATACTTTAGAAGATCGATCGTAACATGCATTCGACGGATGTAACTCACAGCTTTAACTCTAGTTCGATTCGAAGGATGTAATGTAACTCGCAACTTTAACTCTAGTTCGGCCAGAGGATTCCTGATCCGAACTCATGTGTAGCCCAACAAAATATTTTATTGGGTTGGGTTTAGGAGTAATTTGGGTTCATATGAATTAAAGGCCCAAACTGGTAAAGAAAAAAATAAACACTATGAACTCTTCATCTTGCTTTTACATAGGGAACGTCTATATTCAAAACTAAACAAGTTACGATGTTAGAATTAATTGTGTTTAAGATTCATTGACTCTCTCTCTATTTATAATTTTATACTTATGCACTCATTAAATGAATTTTCAGATTCACGAGAAAATGGGAATTTCAACAACCCATCACATTACTTGTTAATTTAGAGTTTAGCCTCTATAAATTAGCCTCGAAACTTCATTTCTGTTTTATCTTTCTAAAAATTTATAAATCTTAGTTTCAATAAAAAGAAAAAAATGTTTTGGATGAAAGTTCTCTGCTTCATTAGTCATGCTGCTAATCTTGTTACTACTGTAATAGCACTACTTGCGATCTTTTCGCCTTAGTATATCAAATTTCTCGTTGTGAAGTTGTTGATATTGTTTCCTATATGATATCAACGAGGTAGAATCATATTACCTCTATTATTTAAACAAGATCAATCTCTTGTTTTGTAGTATGGCTTTATTTAAGTCTTATATCTTTGCTAATTGCTGTACAACAAAAAGAAAAGGTTCTATCGCTGGGTCTCCTTCAACTAGTTCTTCGGTCTACAATCATCAGCCTTTGCTTTTTAGCTTTTTCTACTATCTTTAGTTCATTTAGATTCTCCATGTGGCCTTTATAATCTAGAGTCATTTGTATAACTTGGTGACCTCTTTTGCTTCTTTCAATGAAATTTTGTATTTGGGTTGTTAATTTCATCTCACACTTAAGATGAATGTTTCGTTGATAAAGCTCTACAAAACTCTTAGAGTATGCTCCGGAAATCCATTTATTTTATTTCGACTCAATAAATATCGAACTGTATTTTTTTGTAAACACAATTTTAATCACTGTCAATCGATCTTGAGTTACTATTCGAAAAAAAATTAAAATAGAATTTTTGGCATGCAAAATGAAGAATGGCAAATTCAGTTTAATGGAAAGAACAAAAAGAAAACAAATGTACGTAGCACTTCGAAACTTTAACCCCAAACCCAATAGATCATGACGATCAATGTTTAACAAAGGAGATTGTGGAACGAATGAAAATCACTTATGTATGCTGATGATCTTATGAATACTTTTTCGATATGATCTTAAGAATAATTCCTAACCCGAAGGAAGAGAGTAATGATAGATGAAGGTTTCTAATCCAGATACTTTCTTGTCCTTACAACAACGGATATATATATATATATATATATATATATATATATATGTATACCTCAGAATATTTAGACCATACCAAGTTACGTTGGTTTCTTCTAAATACACAGATCTCCAGATCTCCTTTTCTCTTCAAATCTCCACTAAATATATATGCTAACATTTCACTCGTCAAAGTAAGATCCATTATTGCTTTCCCCCTTGTTTTCTCTTATTTCTCCAAAGCTTCATCTTATCGACCATTAAATAAATTCCTCGTATATGTGATTGTTCTCTCTTTCCAGTAGTTTCCTTGAGCTAAGTCCTTATATGCACTTTTGTCTTCTCTACAGGGAAGAGATTGGTTTTAGTGAACAACTCAGACGCCACTCTTCAGATTCTGTTTTAGGCTTCTCAGTCCAACAATGAATATGAATTGTCTTTAATTCGATATTAAAGAATAAGAAAAACATGACTAAATCAACTCTAAAGCACAAACAAAGCTATATAAAGTCAGGCAATGAGTGAGCAATGTACTACTATAATTTAGGACTCCAAAGATTCAAACCAACTTACTATCATTAATTACATATATGATCGAGATTAATAAGCAGTCCAAATATTCCACAACGAATGGTACAACACAACTATTTCTCTCAATGTATACAATTTAAGAGCCACATACTATTTTTCTCACATTTACTCTCATATTTTTCCCCATTCTGCTACATTTATATATCATCTCTATTTGACAAATTATCACACTTCTAGTTTCAAGATTACCAGATTTTCTTAGTTTTGCCTATCAAAGGGAATAAATTCGCCGCCTGCATGCAAGCTCTACTAGTCACAACATTCCAGTGTATGTTCAACATAATAACTACTATAAATCTTTGAACAAACACATACGAAGAGGTTGACAAAAAAAAAAAAAAACACATAGGAAGAGATTTCTTTCTTTAGCCGTATGTGTTTTTGTGGGTTTTTTAATTTATTATTTTAATAAATTTTATAATTAAGGGTATAATTATAAGATTAACATTATTAAAAGATTTATTATTCCAAACTTAAAACCAAAAAAATTTAGATTCGAAAAGATATGGAAAAAAAAAAAATTTAAGCTAATAAATTTCCTTTTTTTTCCCTGGTCAAAACAATTGAAAGAAGAAGATGCAATTGTGATATATGGAAATATCTATAGAAAGATTTCGAATGATCCAAGATATATTATAGAGATACACTAAATATTATTTGTTAATACTTAATAATATTATAGAAAGATCTAGAATGTTCCTAAAATATATTATAGAGAGATACACTACATATTTGTTTAGGAAAGACCTCTACTATATATATATATATATATATATGTATGTAGTTATAATTCCATACCTACAAAAACCCTAACTTTCATCCTATTTATTTTTCTTGCTCCGCCGCGCGTGGTGATCTTGCTCCGCTGTTTCACATCGCTCATATTGACACAATGGCCGCCGGAGAAGGACAACAAGTCATGGCTCTGATCAGCAAGCGTCTCCGTGCTCTCCGCAAGAAAAACAAGCGAATTACTGAGATGGAAGAGTCGATTTCTCAGGGGAAAACCCTAAACAAGGATCAAGAAGAAATCCTCCGCTCGAAGCCAGTCGTCACCGCCCTTATCGAAGAGCTCGAAAAGCTCCGCCTTCCTCCTCCTCCTCCCTCCGCGGCTGTTTCAGAAGAGATCAGCCTCGCTGCTCAGCCAAAGGTATTCACCTACATATTTTCTCTAGGGTTTTAGCCGCGTGCGTCGTACCATAATAAAATCTTAACCTAATTTCTTCCCTCTCTAGGCACGTAAGGAGGAAGACGTAACGGCCAAGAAGGATATCGAGGATTGCACGATCTCTGATGGTCTCAATGCTGCTGGTGAGGTTGCCAAGGACAATACTTCTTCTGTGCGTAGCAGAAAGTCACGACGTAAACGGCAATCGAAACGTCCAAATGCTGGTGAGGTTTCCAAGGACAATGCTTCTTCGAACTGATTGTGTTGCCAATAAGCAAGCGGTCTCCGACTTGTGTGCGTAGCGGAAGAAAAGTGAAGGAATTGCTTGGTCCATTCCTTGGCAGGCTTCTTTAGTTTTGCGTTTGAGCTTTTCTTTGTCTACTATCTTTGGTTCATTTAAATTCGCCATGTGGAATTTATTTCTACAGAAATTTTGTCGACTAAGCTTTTTTATATTATAATTAACGAAAAAAATATGCAATTTATATTTATTATGCTATTATTTATTTTCCTTGTTTACTTTACTTAATTCTCGTGATGGATGGTTGCTTTCCTTAACAAAGCTCTACAAAATTAACTATTATCCTCCGAATCCATTATTTAATTTTAATAAATATCGAACTATCTATTTAGTTGTAAATTCAATTTTGAATCGTTACTATTGTACTTGAGTTAAATACAATAATTTGTTTTTCAAAATATAATTTCTTTCAAGTCACCAATTTTTGGGAGAAAAATAATAAATGTAGCACTATTTTATTTATTACGTCTAAAAAGAACTAATCTACGTGAGCAAAATGCAAATCATCAAACGATCTTTTTGCTAGTGAAGATTGTGGAACGAACCAAAGAAATCGATTAGTTGAAAAACGAAAATACACAACAGTAAAAATGTTATTTCTAGAAAAACCCCGAAATTTAATAATTCAACATTGAAAGCCCATCTCAGCAAACACAAACCTATTTCAATTTTTCAAATTTAATGAGGCTTATTATATGTACTACATATTTGACATTTGTTCATACAATTTTCGTATGCCATATGCTTCTTATAAAACCGTTAACTAGATTTCTTTACCGCTAATAAAGGCCAAAGACGGAGAAGATTCGCCGCTGATTCTGCTTGGAGCCGGAGTGTTCCTCCGCGATTGGCGTTTCGTTGGCACTACGATGACTTCCTCCTCCAATTTCCCGAGCATGTCATTGTCGTCGTCATCGTCACCGCCTTTGAAAACCGGATGAATATAAGCATCTTGCAGGTAACCTTTCAGGTTCAGATTCGGCTCTCTTGCTCTTTCCAATGTATCTTTCATCATAGCTTCCTGTAAAAAAAGTTAACATTTTGCCATTTCCGGGATCACAAAACCGATATGAATCGCAATAAACGTTATAATGGTAGGAGTAACGGTGTGTCCAATCCAGTTTAACTGCTCCAAACCTGAATCATACAGAGATATATAGAAGAAACTGACCTGCAAGGGGTAACACACAAAGGCGGGTTCATAACGGCCTTTACAGAAGCGGTGGAAACCGATGGTAAGCACGGGAAGAACGATGAGAAACGGTGCAGCTGAAGCAGCGTGTTTGGTACCCAACAAACCCATCAGAAGCAACTGAGATATGATCAATGCCGTTATAACCCGTCCATGAACATCTGGCCAAAACGCAGCACCGCTCTCATATTCTTGATTATACACATTTATGATCTGAGGATAAGAAAACAAAACAAAAGAATGTTCAAGTTTGCAGATTTTGTCTACAAGCTCTTCAAGTTAGCCAGTTTGACCAAATACACGCGAGGAAGAAACAGTTTTTACCTGATGGCGGTACACAATGTAAGCAAGCCCGAAGAAGATTAAGATAAAAGGAAGAAGCATTGGTGTCACGGGAGCGTAGACAAGACCGAGAAGGAAGTAAAGCTGTATCCGAGGCTCTCCTGTGTTGAAACCAATGCTTCCCGGGTCCATTGCTTCCTCTCTGTCTTTCTCTGTTTTCACCAAGAAAGCGTTTTTGAGGTGGAATATAATGAGAGGTTTAAGCATTAGAATCTCTCCTGCAACTCCTGCCCAACCATCAACCATTATATATGTGATAAAGAAGGTTGCTTTCATCGGGATCGCCATGCCAATTGTCTTAGGAATTCTGCACAGAACGAAAACAAAGAGTCCTTAGAAAAGCCCACAACCCAAAAAGGATGAAAGATTAATAGAGAGGGAAAAAGAGAGAGCCACGTACTGATTTGGCGATTGATTGAGGAAAGAGTTGAGCTGCTCAAACGCAGCTCCAGCGATAACACTTGCAAGAAAGACATTCACTAAGTTAAATATGTAATATCTAGACGCTGATCGTCTTTCTAAGGATGAAAGTGAAGTAAAGCCTTCAAATTTAGACATGGTCATCAGTATGGCTGGCAGAAAGATGAGGAAAAGCTTCAGCGCAATACCAGCTAGCAAACCTTGTATCACCGATTTTATGAATTTACTGCCAATAAAAAATGACAATCAATCCATCCATTCAATGTCATGAAGAATGAGAAAACGTTAGAGAAGTAGAGAACTCACTCTTCGATAATGACACTCAAGAATGGGGCAACTTTCTCAATTCCCTCAATGGTAGCAAGAGATTGTACAAACGCGATAGGGATGATGAAAAAGAAGGTAAGGAAGAAGAAGGCTACATTCATAGCCAATCTTCTTACAGTCAAAGAAACATATGGCATTGCAAGGTTTGGCCAAAACACATCGCGTGGCTCTGGGGCCCATTCGGTCAGCCATTCTGTTGGGTTTCTGGTCTGTGTGGTCTGAGCGCAAACTGCAGCAGCCCAACGGGTTTTGAAGGAGACAAAAGATGCTGGCATGATTGACTTTTGATCATTCACCACATGCGCCCTTTCTTCAGCAATCTATAAACAAAGAAGATTTCAAAAAAAACAAAAAAGGAACATCATTAGGTAATAAGATGGCATGGAAATGGAAACCAAACGACCACAAAGCTTACCTCTTTTGATGTTTTATCAACTTCAGCAATGTAATGTTCGATTGCGTCAACTTTTTGTCCACACAAGCCAAGGCACCCAAGCTGGGTTTGTTAAAGACAAGCGAGAAAAGGGTTTTTACTTTAAAAAAAGAAGGTCATAATTATCAACTATAAGTTTAACACTATTAAAATACCTTCACCATAGGTCTGATCTGAGAGTTATTTCTAGAGTATTTGAGCTGATAGTAGTCAAGCCAATTCTGCAGCTTCTTCTTCTTCTTAACCAAATCGGCGAGCTTGTTTGCATTGCATACAACCTAAGTATTGAATCCGGAAATCGAAAAAAGAAATAAAAATTGTTTTGTCCCACCAAGAAATGCATATGAAAAGGTCAAGTCATCTTATGAGAAAATCTACCTGGTGTGTGAGGTAGTGATCAGGGTGATTAACTAGGAAAAAATGCTCCACAAGCTCACTTACAGTTTCGTCTGGGTCCGGGGTGACATTCCTAACGAGAACCTAGTCACAATGACATATTAGATCCGGTACCAGCGGTTTTACATACAAATCATCGACTTAGCTGTGTTCTGAGTTTACAGTGAACTGGTCAGGTCGGCGGGCTTCTGAGGCAACAAACTGAAGCCTCATGTTAGCAACTGTCTCATACTCCTTCATCAGCATATAACAAGTCCAGATTGTGAAGGCGTAAGCCATCACGATATGAGTCCAAAACCTGGAATAAAACCAATACAATTTTACTTGACCAACATTCAAAGCACAGAGAAACCACAAAAGGAATTTGACATTGTTCTAACAGACCTATTCGAATACTCTGGGATATTTGAGATTGACAGTTTGTCAATATCACTTGAAGTTACATTCTTTAAGTGCTTAGCCAACTCCAACGTGTTGTTCGTCCAATTGACCGGCACAAGAACTGCCCAGGCAAGTATTGCTATTGGAGCAAAAATCTTAAGCCTGCAATATAAGGTAACCAAAAAAAAAAAGAATATTCACTATCAAATGATTCAAATCTTATGGAAAGTCTCTCACTCGATTGACTGAGAAATGCTTCTGCTTTCTAAACACTTAGTCAACTTAATAAGCCTAAAACATATCAAATCTTAAGGGCACACTCTACTATATAACCTTATGAGACTTATTAAACTTATTTTTCCTCTTCCTGATACTAAATTTAGTCTTAAAAAAAAACACAATGCCTCTATTTAGCTCATCAGTCAATTCGTGTTTTGACTCAATAAGACTTTGCAAGAAATGAAAGTCCGAATCTTGCTTTACCCCAGCCAGTAGATCCGGAGATACACAACAGAGTCTAAACCAGCATGATCAATCAGCTCACGCTCAGGCATCTTAAGAGCTTCAGGCATCCAATTCAAGAACCTGAGGTATGATCTCAAGTCCAAATTCACAAGCCGCGCTGCGAATGCGCCGCCGCCACTTGCAGGGCTGCTTCTTAACCCCTTGAGGTACCATTTTGAGAAGTAAACTCTGTCGTTGAATGGCTGAAGCCTTAGAACAGCAAAGATTATGAAGAAAATGAATGCAGTGAGGATGTTTATCCCTGCTGATACACCAATATCTTGAAGTGTTGCCATGGTTTGTTAGTGTTACTGGGCTGCTCCAAATCTCAGAATTTAACCTGACATATACAAAGGAAGAGTCATAGTTTGTTACTACTAAGTAAAAAACAAAAATTGGAAGCTTTGATGATATGATCAAGGAACCCGTCAAAAATCGAACCTTTAGAGACTGCATCAAACTAGGATCAACATAAAATTCCCCAAATTGGAAGAATATTACAGAGCATTAAGGGGGAAAAAAACAGATTTTTAAGACCTTTGAGAACAAACCCTGTTCTGATTACTATTGAAATAATTGAAATTCACACGAGCTCCGAATATGTGATACTTGCGGATTTCCATTTAAACAAAAAAAAATGAGAAATTTTGAAGGAGAAATTGGATCAGAAAAACAGGAGATCTCGAGCATAACAACACGCTTTTGGATTAAATCAAGTAAAAACAAATGAAGTTACAAAGGCAGATATTGCTTGAAACCCAAATAAATTTCAAAGCTTTACCCAAATGTACTCCAGAAAGAGAATGAAATCCAGAGATTTGATGAAATAGATTTAAAAAGGGAAAGAAAGAGAGAGAGAGAGAGATAGAAACCCTTGAGATGGGGAGTGAGAAAACCCAGTGAATTGCCTCGAGAATCATATGAAGCTAAAGCACTGATGAAGTAACACGCAAGCCACGCGGGAAACCCACAAGAGGGAGAGAGAGAGAGAGAGAGAACAGATTATTATATAGAAATGTATATTAATCTTTCTAATTATTGTTGTTTTCTGGATTCGAGATATTATTGCTTCTTTGATGTCAGTGGTAATGGAGGATGTCGAGAGGGTTTTGATAGAGAATGAACAAACTGAAAAAAAAAAAAAAAAATTGAACAAACTGTAGTAAAGTTTTTGTCGGCTTTCGAAACTGTAACTAGCAAGAAGACGAAGAAGATTTTTTTAATGTTTTTTTAGCTTTTTTCTGTTTCGGTTTTATTAGATAAAGAAGATAGGGCCCGAAATTTCCGTTTGGATTCGTATAACTGGTAGAGCAGCAGGAGTGTATATATTTTAAGTGATTAGTAGAATTTTGAATTATTATATATAAAACTATTTAATATATATTTGTAAGCATTATATCTATATCTATATTTATATTTCTAGTATAATTTTTTATATTTTAATTGTATTTATTATATTATATTTTTATTTAACATATTATTTTAAATTAATAGAAAAATAAAATAATGGTAAATAATAATTTTAAAAGTATAAAATTTATACTTTAATATAAATATAATTTTTGATATTATTTAACAAAATAAATTAGTCATATCAAATTATTTTAATTTTTTTTTATATTTTAGAAGTTAATGTTCTACCAAAAACTTCATATGAAAACATAGAGGGAAAGAAGATCTGCAGAGCATCTGCAGTTTTTTAATATTTTTCTAAATGTTTTATTAACAAAAATTGATTAGTTGATAAAAAGCTTAATGTCTTTTTAAATGTTTTACCAATCAAAGCCTAAGTGTGGAATAGATCGACAACTTTTAGATTTACATTCGGTTCTCGGTTCGGTTGGTCCGAACCGAACGGTTATCCGAAAAAAACAAACACCTAAAACAGTGGTTATTGTTGAAAAGGTTAAGAAAAGAACACAAAGGTTGGAAGCATAAGTTTTTATGAGACGCATGGAAGGAAATCTTACTCAAAACAGTGGTTATCGGTGTACACTATGAATTGTTTCAAATTACCGGTTGGAATTTGTGAAGAGATCAATGGAGTTTTAGCGGAATACTGGTGGAGCAAAAGTTCTGATAAAAGATCAATGCACTGGTTAGCAAGCGAATGGAGATGAACTCAGCTTCCCATCAGAGAATTACTAGATCCAACTGCCTCTTTCGAGGCAAAGTTTCGAGTGATACTCTCCTGTAATACAAATACTCGGCTTAACCCCTTCCAACGTCAACTTCCTTTATGGACAATGTGGAGAAGCTGGTCAAGGGTGATTTGTTGAATTTAAAGTTCATAATTGGGTAAGAGACATCAGGTTTTGGAAGGACAAATTTGATTCAACAATCTTTCAATGGGTACAAAGGTCAAGTAACAAAGCTGCAGTTCGTCTGGCTTAGAGAAACACTTACTTTAGCTAATCCTTTTCTATTTTCGTTTTATGTACCTAATTATGTTGTACAAATCCTCCATGAGGATCATCGTACTATGTATTCTTCGTGAAGTAATGAAGTTTGCAGACGTTAACAAAAGAATATAGGAAGACAAAGCAATTTTTATTTATTTTTTTAGTTTATCCAAAGTTTTATATTTCAGGACCGTTTGATTTTTAGAAGTTACGTTAAAAATTACAACTGGCCGACCAAAAAGAAATTATAACTCATCCGGGGAAAAAAGGGATATAATGTTATTGGAAGTTTTGTCTGTTTCTTCGTCTAAAAAATCCTCAGATCTTAACACTGAGGGTCCTGCATATATACCGACATGAGTTTTCCTTTAAACGTGGTCCTAGATTTATAATAAAATGATTGAAAAGGAACATCTTTTTTTTTTTTGTCGTGGATATAAAAAGTTAAAAGCATCAAGTGGGTTTATACATTTTTAATTACTAAAAAAAAAAACTAATGAAACTACAGTTGAAGTAAAAGAGTGAATTTAGTGTTTTGACTTTGACCCACTTGCTGTGTAGGCTAATATCGACACGTGGGTATAGATAATTAGTTATATTTATTTAGGTGATACAATAATGATCCTGAGGCGATCTTGGTTAAGTGGGGTAAGGCGAGGTGTTTCATCACGATCCACTTAATTTGTAATAAATGGAATAAAAATAGCAGCAAAAGGAGAAAGTTTTATTTCCTGAATAAAAATTAGACTATATACCAGACTTAACAATAATACACCTCTCTTTGTCTAAGATATGTGTCAGGATTACTTCCTACATGAACTAACAAATTTTAGTTTAAAGTTTAAACCGACAGTGATCTTGACGAGTGACGACGTTAGTCAACCACTCGAGGTTATTAGCTAATTAATAAAAAAAATTTAGTCATTTACCTTGATACTTTTTTTTACAGTAGGGTATATATTCTCTAAAATATATTTCATCCGTTTCACAAAGAGTGTCGTTTTAGAATTAATTTTTGTTTCAAAAAGACTGTCGTTTTACATTTTCAATATATTTTTTTCAACTAATTATCTAAATTACCCTTTACCCAAAGCTAATAATCTTTGTATTTAAATCATTTTGAATTAATTATGGGTATATTAAATATGGGTATATTAGTAAAATTTTAAAATTTATTAATCCGTGTGAAATGTGTCAAAGTGACACTTTTTGTGAAACAGAGAGGGAGTAAGTGTTTTAGGAAATTCTACAGCGTATTTTTTTCCTTGGAGATGTGGAGCTGATTATAAAAGTTAATCATGTGGTTTTTCTTTTGATTGTTTCTATTGGGAACATACAAAAAGTGGTGATTATTCGGTCAAATCAGGTTATTGGTTTAGTTCTCAAGGTGAACCGTTTGAAGCTCTTAGCAACCGTCCTTAATTGCAATCAATGACCGGATTTGGGCTCTCAATACAGCCACTAAGATTAAAAAAAAAACTTCATTTGGAAAATAATCAGTGGTGCCATTCTCGTAGCTGATAAGATGGCTTCTAGAGAAATGCAGGTCGATTCAAAATGTCAAATATGTGGCCTTGAAGGAGAATCCACCAACCGCGTTTTGTTCACTTGTACAATAGCTGCTAGACATGTATGGGCTTCTTTAAATATTCCCTCTCATGAAAATGGCTTTGCATCTCTATTTACCATAATATGTATTACTTAATGCTGGTTGGGAAAAATATTTTGGTGCCTTTGAAAATAAGAAGATTGATCCCTTGGGTATGGATGCTATGGAAGAATCACAACAACTTCATTTTTGAAGGAATGAGCTTCCTAGTTATGGATACTATGGGAAAGATTAGAGAAGATGTGGATCAATGGTTCCATGCTCAAGAATTGGATGAAAAGATAGCAATGAAAAAGCATTTGGATGTGATTCATAATCCAAAAGTATGGTCTCCTCCTTCTCGACCTTGGTTGAAATGTAACATAGGCTCTTCTTGGGATGAAAAGAAAGGTATATGAGGGGTGGCATGAGTGCTTAGGAACTCAGTTGGGATAGTTCTATCACATAGTAGAAGATCCTTCAGTTCTATTTTCAGTCACATTGATGCAAGTTTTAAAAGTTGGCTATGGGTTATGGAAAGTTTGAATAGCTTAGGTATAACTAAAATTGTGTTTGCGTCCGAAGATTCAAACTTGAGAGGAGCGATTAATCGGCCACCTGCTTGGCCATCTTACAAATTCTACTCATCTGAGATTTTGGAGGTTTGAATAATTTTTTTGGAATGGAAGCTTGCTCTCGAGGAAAGGCAAACAAATCAAGGGGGCTTCCTCATTGCTAAAAGTGTGACAAAAGAGGATCGTCGTCAATATTATATAGCCTCGGTGATGCAGCGCGAAATACAAGATTCGAGGACGAATCTTTCTTGGCCAGCGAGACTTGATGCAGAGAGATATTTGGAATATTTCCAAATATTCATATTATTCAGATAATTTATTTATATATTTATATTGGTATTTTAATGCTTATCTTTTAGAGCTTTCTAGAATTCTAGGGTTTTAGGATCTATTATAAATAAGCCGTTTAGGCCTCCTATTGTATTGAGTTGATTATTTGATTAGTAAAGAGATTTTAAAGAGGTTTAATAAACCACTGTGAAGAGTATTCACAAACCCTAGTTTCCGGGTATTTTTAGAATCAACGAATCTAGTTCTATCCATAGAAGCTTCCGTTTCATCACTCGGGTTATCCACAATGGTTAGAAGAGAATTTTGTATCTGAAAGTAGTATTGCCTTGTTGTAATACTCATGTTCTTTGGGAGCGGTTGATTGATATTGATCCTTGTTTTGTTTTGAATGCTTGTAAGCAAACAGTTCACTAATATAAGTACCATTCAGTGAAACAAAAAAAGGGAAATTCTATAGCAAAAAAATAAAAATCCTTATATTTTGTTTCTTCTTCTAAATGTGGTTTTACATTTGTTTTCTACCGCTTAATTAGTAAACTTTATGAATACAACCATCAGAATGGTCCACCTTGACGACCAAAAAAGAATGGTCGACCTTCTCTTTTTCTATGGTTACTTTTTGCCTAGTCTTTTTAAAAAAAAAAAAAAAAAAATTCAATTTAGTGTTAATTTCCCAAACTCTCAATTGTACCGTTGATTTGCTACGCGAATCGAGTATGGTCATTTGGATTCGGCATGTGCTACAACTCAAACAACTTAACAGGCAAGACCACATCTTTAGTCCCTCGTTATTTGGCAGTGTGGCCACACCATTGGATACGGGGCCAATTACGGATTGGATTATCAGATTAACCAATAGCAATTATGGTAAAACCATCTTTCCTAAACCTGTACTCGTGTCATATTATGGAGAGGATGGTATTAGAGGGTTAGTGGTCAGATAACAAGGTAGTTGGATAGGAAGACAACGTACCAAGCAACTCAGACAAACCAAATTAACAAGTAAACACGCATCCCAACTCCTAGTATCATAGACTCAGACCATGTATGTATTTTTATCCATAAGGGCGCGAAAACTCTTAAGGTGTCTAAGATTCCCTCTAATATCATATTCAAGATCCATTCAAACTTATTCAAAATCTGTACGAAAGTTTCACCAACAAATAACAAGTTATCTTTAACATGTGATAGGTGAAAGCATCTACTCCTTGTGCCTAGGGAAAATAGAGGTATTGAGAAAGTTCTGACAACTCCGCAGCGCTAAATCAGTTGCATCTAGTACGAACTCTCTAAACACTCTTTTTATTGGTCTCGAAAGTCAGTCTTATATATCCTCTTTTCTGACCACTTTTCAGGTCATCTCTTCACCATAAAGTCTTATTTTCTCTTACTCTATCTACCAAAGTGTCTCATTGAACAACATATAATCGCGGATCCATCATTTCCTTTGGATTCAGTGTCACATAACCTCTTTCTTTTTGTTTTTTTTAATTGACGTCTAAAATCATCGGCTTTTCTGTTCTTTTTACTAATTTGAATGTCAGAGAGTTTTCGGAAAACACCATTATGTCGTATTTTTCATATTTCCACGTGTATATTGGTTTTGTAGAAGACTTTTTCTTTAAAGGAGGAAAATTTTCCAAAACAATATAAACTGTTATAACAGTTTGATGTTATAAATATATTTATCGAAAGAAAAATTGTTTTGTCTTTATACTTCCAAATAGAAGATATCATTCATCCATATCCTAGATATTTTAATGTGTGAACCAAAACATTCTATTATAAACGACCAAATAGTAAAACAAATACCTCTTCTACAACTTTTCTTCATCGAATATCTAATGGAGTCATCTTCTTCTCTCCTTCTTCACAACTCTTACCTCTCTTACTTCAATCCAAAATTTGGAAAAAGACATGTGCGTTCTCTTCCATTAATGCGGAGTTGGCGAAATCGCAAACCAACTCGCATTTGTTCTAACAAGATGTACGTTCCCGGTATGTAATATATGCCATATTATTCGCCAAATGTTGTTTTAAATATCCATACATAATCTTATATGTAGATCATAATTAATGTCTCTAATTATTTTTTAATAATTGGAAATTAGGCTTTGGAGAAGCTTCACCGGAGGCTAAGGCAGCGAAGCATCTTCATGACTTTTTTACTTACGTTGCAGTGAGGATAGTGTCTGCTCAGCTTGAGGTCAATTTAATGAAAATTCGTATTTAACTTATAGGTGTTAAGATTAAGATAATTATAATCTAATGATTAAATTAATTAATGGCAGAGTTATAACCCTGAGGCGTATATGGAGTTAAGAGAATTCTTAGATACAAACTCTGTAAGTGACGGCGATAAATTCTGCGCTGCCCTCATGCGTCGCTCTTCACGTCACATGAACTTAGGTACCAACCAAAAACGCACACTTTATACATACATATAAATAAAATTGGTTATAATATTCTCTTTGCTTTTTCCAAACATTCTTTTCGTGCAATGAAACTTTCACTTTACGTATTTGTACAACTCTTGTAAAGAAAACTTGTTCAAAATCGCGTTACAAAACACTATTTCACCATTTTGAAGATTACTAAACAAAGTCATTTTTGTATTTCTTGTAAACATATAACAAACTAATAAAACTCTGTTTTTGTTTCACGACCAATGCAAGCCCTCCGAATTTTAGAGGTATAAGCTAAGCTTCTCCTTTAATACATTGTCAAAAATACACTTCCAATATTTTTTTTTATTTTTTTATTTTTTTTTATTTTACCTTTTACGTTTGTGTGTTTTAAACCTTTTGTTACCGTACGTAACGTAGGTACGGTCTGCTTATTGTAAAAACGATTTCGAATGGGACAATCTAAAGCGCCTTGCATCCAAGGTTCTCTCTTCTCTCCATAATTAATCTCTATAAACATATATGAGTGTTAAGTATGCAAAATGTAAGATGAGCATCTTGTTTTGTGAAAATGCAGAACGTGGATGGATTCAACACAAAACTCATGCGTGAATACGTCTTAGAGACTAGCCATGTCGAAACTGATCCCGATAAGTGAAAGCTCATATCTCTTCAAATCACATTCATATATATATAGTCTCACAAGAAACCGTTTGTACATAAATACATATATACCATAGTGCTATTGTTTATCTCAGGTTTTTTTGATACCTTAATCCTAAACCCTTTCTTTTGAGAATGACCAAGTTAATCAAGAATCGAATCAATCAGGTTTTTACCTTTGAAAACGATCAAAACCAATTTGCTTTGCGGAGTTACTTAGAGACGGGAATGGATACCAGGAGAGGCATGGATTTTTCCCGACCCAAAATACGATTGAGCATAGTCTTCGATATTCTCTAACCTGTCGTTAATCGATTAAGATGGGGTTAGGGCCAAAAAAAAAGTGAAAGCTTTGTAGCGGAATAACTTAAAAACAAAGTTTACTATACCTATAGACATAGTTAACCATAATGCCTCCACTTTGATGAATACCTTTCTCTGATCGATCCGCCATCCAATTTATTCTTTCAACCATCTATGTAACATATCACAACAAGAAAGCTTGTCAATCTCAATCACTCTGTTTGTCTAAACCCTATCGCATTCACTGAACTTACCGCTCCATTTTGCAAGTGGAAGTTAGCAACAGAGTCTAAAGCTTTTCCTCTCTTCTTCTCCTGCAAGAGGTACCTATGAAAAAATCAATACAAAACATTAGTTTATGCCTATATGATTCATGTTAACCATTAGATTTACAAGAATGAACATACCTAGCACATAACCGCATAAGAATAGGCTCTAAAACTGGCAATATACGAAGCGAAGTAGCCCATTCACAGTTTTTTTGTGATAGCAAATTCAGTAGAACTTCCAGGCCGTTGCTACCAGAAGAAGAATCACTGCATAAACAAGATCATTGAGTTGATGCTTTGACCTTGATTTTGTGTATAATTGATAAGAAACGTACATGAGAAATTTGGTCAATGAATTTCTCCAGAAGCATTGAAAAAAAAAATTCTTACTCTGATAGACTCATGAGGGCTTGTTCCTCTTCTGGTAGTAATACTTTCTCGCTGAACGTAGTTGAAGGTGAATTGCTCTCTGTACCACTGCGCTCACCTTCAGCAAATCTTGACTGAGATGATAACTTTGAGAGGAGCCATTGCATGTATCCAGGAATGGGGCTAAGTGTTGCAAATGTCTGCAACAAAAAAAAATATTTTGTTGAGCAAGCAGATAATCTCTTTTTCCGGTAACACATTTTGCATACAAATTAGTCTAAGTACTCACAGTAACATGTGGCATTTCTTTTTTCACCAACGTAATCACTCGTTTGATCAGAAATTTACCGAGGTTTATCCCAGCCAAACCGGGCTGCAAAATGCAAGAAAAAAGGGGTCAGAGAGCACAAGAATTCAATTGGGATTAGTTTTCACACAGATGAATATTCAATCACCATTCACCAAGAAACGAACTGAAAAAACGAGTGAGAACCGCAGACAACAAATGTAAGATCATATGGTTAAGTATGTACGGGAAAGAGTATGTACATACCTGAGTTGAAGAAATCGAGTAAAACAAAGCGCATGTAGCTTGGTTCACTGGTATAGGAGGATTGTCCCACAGAACTTCCTGTCACGGTACAAGGGAATTTTTAGACACATAGCTACAAAATCTAAACTATGCAGCATAGGATCGAGATTAGTTTGACCTGAATTGTCTGAGCAACGGTTTCCATAAGAGAAACTTCGATAAAAATAAGTGGTTCACCTGAAAGTAACGGTGCAAGATGATCAAAGAATGTGTTCAACTTACAATCAAAGAAATATGTGTCCCGAGAAACTAACTTAACTAACTAACCAGGAATAGATGGATGAAAATATCCAAAGCATCGACGGCCTATTCCCAATCTTCTTTTAAGATCCAAGAGGTTGCTGATAGGATGCACCGCCTTATGAATAACGCGTTATTAGATCAAACAAAATTTGTTGTAACCTTCTGAGATTGTTGTAATGGAATCTACTAACGCATACCTCATATGCAACAATTTTCTCAAGCAATGAAGCAGGATCATCCCAAGTAATTTGATGAAGCTCTAAAGTGGCAGGGCTAAGCCACATACCGAGTTTCTCCTTTAGATATGAATCTAATGTTCGCAAAGACGGCATGTTTTCTTTTCTACAATCATCAGTGGCAGATTCAACAGGAAAGTTTTTACCAACTGATTCAAAGCTAATCTTCGACTATTTGAGTCTCAGTCACATAATAAGAAGATGGGAAACATTACGTAAGTATCAATAGAAGATCCGCACGGAGGATGGACAAAAATCTCAACCCTCCTGGATGTGTATTCAACCTTTCAAAGAGAACTTCATATGTCGGCTTGAGAGCATGTCTAAGATTCCACTCAATGCGATAGAAAACAGAAGATAAAGCCTCCTTCTTTGGAGATTGAAGTTGTCCATCGTCACCTAAAGAGCGCTCTCTCATCAATGGGAAAATTATTGAAGAATATCAATCAAAATACAAATAAAGACTTACTGGCTGGATTTTCAAGTCCAAGATATTGCTTAACGAGTTCTCGGACTTGCTCTCGGTTTACATCATATTCTTTGGCTAACACAAGCAGTAATTTCTCACGGTCTTCAAGCGAAAGGCTAAAGTAGCCCTAGAAGCATTTTAAGTTTTTAACCATAAGCAATCTGATGCAAAGGCTAAACACATCGAAGCAAAATCAAGAAGCAATGTTAGATAATTTACCTCTTGAAAATCATTAAGTGTAATCTCCAATACACCGGTTTTACTCGCCGAGATAGCTGAGTGCATTGTTTCACGAACTACATCATATACCCTAAACAAACATAAAGATTACAACCAAAAAAAAAAAAAAACAATCTGTAAGACAACAAAAAAAACCAAACTCAATTTAAAGATCAAATGTACTAATAAATTACCTTCCTGTGGTACCAAAATCACTAGAATTCCCAATTCCTTCAGTGGAATTTCGCAAAATATGATCTCCAGAAGTATTCTCTTGAGAATTAGATGGAATCTCTTTCTGACAATAAGTCAACAACCATTATTTTAGAGGCAAAGAAAAAAACTGACAAATTGGCCTTATTATATTCATATTTTCATTATAAGAAAAAACATTCAAGAAACCAAATACACTAGATTCAAGCTCAAGAAGCAAAGTCCTCTTTTTCTTTCTCCAAACTACAAAATCTGAAGCTCCAGTTTCATTCTTTTTCATCTCAAGACATAAAATTTTCATTTCACATGGTCATATATTGGGTGAATTTGGGCTCAATCGTGTTTTTATCAACACAATTCGTAAAAATCAAAGAAGAAATAACGAAGAAAAAAAAAGAAAAGCTTACAGGAAATTGAGAGAGGGAAAATTTGGTGGGATTGTTCGACCTCATCCTAGCCCGCATCAGAATCGCCAGATTTTTCTTGCTCATATCTGTTCCATTTTGATCATCATCGTTAAGATTTCATCAAGAAATCAGAGAATTTTAAATCAAATAAACCAAAAAAAGAAAACTTTATCGAACCCAGAAAAAAAAATATTCGCATCGGAAATAACAGTAAGGATTGTCTTGTCTTTAACGGCTATCGTAAGGCCCAGACACTAAAACGGTGTCGTTTTTACTTCACCGACCGGTTGACGTAAAATAAATAAGAATAATTTCGTTTAATTTATTTTACCAACACCATGTTTTTCAAAATAAATATTTTCTATTTATTAAAAAAATATATTTCATTATTATTTTAT